>MVAK01000020.1:0-200893 GCA_014825535.1 Cystofilobasidium bisporidii
TCCGACGCGTCGTGGAAACGCTGCAGGTCCGCGGCACCCAGTCCCGCCCAGCCTTCCCCCGGGTGCGCGGGTCCGGTCAGACCGTGCGGGCGACGCCTCGCACATCTCCTCCCCAGCAACGAGAGCATTTCTCCCTGCGCAGGCTGACTGCCACGATCCTCGCCTAGACCAATGCGTCATGGCTGCACTCGCTTTTGCGCAAGCAAGACGCAGCGATCTGCGGTTTTGTCCCGGGGCGGACGGGCTCGACCCCCGCTGTGCTGCGCTGGGCCACCATCTCACTCGTTTTCATTTTCTGTCCATCTCCTCGTCTCGACCAATTTCAAGCCATTCGTCACTTCCAGCACTCGCCACTCCCTTCAACTCGTGCGTCGCGTCTCGCCCGTCCGCCGTCGACTTCGTGTGGGAGAGGACCGCCAGTCGCTGACGCCTTGCTCGACCATCCTGGCCCCTCGGCCGGCCCACTGCTGCAGCACGAGCGCCCGGAGCCGAAGCTGCCGGTCGATATCCAGCTCCCGATCGTCGAGTAAGCTACGCTCCAGCTCAAGAACAAGATGCCCTGCACATAGGAGAGCCGAATGACAAATCTCCGCCTCGTTCGCGGGCCTGTCAATCCGACGAGGCTGCTATCCCTGCGTTATGATCAGGTCTCAGACGTCAGCTTTGACAACCCCATCTTCTCTGACACTCGGACCTGTCTCGGCGACGTTGGACGTCTCCTTGCCTCCGCCGCGGTCTGCCTCCTTGACACGGACGACGTACAGTGGCAAGCTTTTGAGAGATCGGGCCCCGTCTGCGTCCGCAGTCTGGTACCGGTACGTCTTCTTCTCCAATCTCTCCCTTACCTTGGCGCTGTACACGACGTCCGGTCTGAAACAACGCGCGACCGTCTGTATCAGGGAGGCAACCTTGCAGCCCTCGACTCCCATCCTGCGCCCTTTCGCTCTTGCTCTCCGACACGCCCCGCCCGCCACGCTCTCACCGCAACCCTATGGCGCCAAGCCACATCGTTGTTCGTACAGACTTCTTCGTCTCTCGTTTTTCGGTAAATTCCAAGATCACCTGTGTACGGTATCGCCATTTCTCGAAGCGCGTTCGCCGAGGCGCTTTGCCGTCATGTGTGTCTCCTCGCAACCCGAAGAGTCGCCCTCCGGCGCACCGTGCCCCACCTGCCCATGCCCGCATCCCGCCTTTCGCAGTTCTTGGGCGTTTCACGACACAAATCTTCCGACGACCTTGACGCATGACCCTTCTTCTTCTTGCCTGCCGACGCGAAGGGGCGCTTGGCTGCCGTCCGAACAGCCGTCGATGGGGGAGCGATCATGGGTCTGCCCGGGGGGGGGGGGGTAAGCGCAGGTCGCCGGTAAGAGTCATCTTCACCTCACTCTTGATGCAGCGTCTTCTCTTGAAGCGCTTCGTGTGCCTTCCGATCAGCCGGACCATCAGCTATTGTGAGAGCCTGCGCCTGAATGGGCTCGACGTCGCGTCGCGGTCGTCGGGCGATCGTGCTGCAGGTGCTGTGCTGCGCGTCGGCAGCCTCCCGCGGCCTCACTCGTCCTCGTCTTCTTCCTCTTCCTCGATCATGCCGATCGAGAGGGCCACATCGACAGCCGTCGTCTGCGAGTCGTGAGGTTGGGAGAAAGGTCAGCCCTCAGGCTGGCCTTTGACCTGAGCGAGTCGCCCGCTCCCCGGTCGCCCATCAGACTCTCCGAGAGCTGCGCTCTCGACACCGGGTGAGCGGAGCGAGATAAGGTCTCCCAACCCCGCGACTCTCTCCTAACTGAGCCAGGCCGGAAGGTGTAGGACAATGCGAACCACGCACCAGGTTGCGAAGCTTGCTCGGCGCGAGTTGGTCCCAGCCGCGGATGTAGGTGTCCCAGGCAAGCGACTTCCATCGCCCGTGCAGCCGGACCCACTCCTTGTCGACGCCGGCGGCGAGCATGTGCGTGTTGGAGTTGCGACGAGCGCGGCGCGAGGCGCAGAGGGAGCGGCGGCAGGGGGCGACTGCGCGCGCGCTGGGCGCGTCCACCGCGGGGTGGGCGGCCGCGGCCCGCCAGCTGGCGGGGCGGTTCTGACCCGCACTTGCATTTCCCTTTCCCTCTGCCCGCCCACAAAACCTGCCTCCCTTCCTCCCCGTAGCTAGAGACCTCAGTCCACTTCTTGGTGACTGAGGTCGGTCGCACCCTTCCGCCTTCCTGATCCCCTAACGTAGCACACGTCCTGACGCCCCCCTAGGTAGCTCACTCGTTCTGCTCACTGTTCAACAGGTACCTAGAGGGATCTCATGTAGAGTCCACTTCTTGGTGACTGAGGTAGCTCACTCGTTCTGCTCACTGTTCAACAGTGCGAGGCGCCGCCGATCCGAAACGCGTGGCCGTAACGAACCGTGTCCTCGTGGACCGGCAGAAGTTTGCGTAGCGTCTTGAGGAACTTCTCCTTGCGGAGCGGGACGAGGCGTTTGCCGTCGAAGTAGGCAAACAACGGGTCGCGAGCCTTCTGGATAAGGGCGCCCGTCATGGCCTGGAGCGCCACGATCGGGCATAGATCTCCCTCCTGCTGAGCGATCTGGACGACCTGCCACTCGCGCAGCGGGTCCGTGATGGTCTTGGCTGCTCGCAGGTCGATGGCCGCGTGGGGATGGCCGTCGGTCGTGCGCGAGAGGCGCAAGTCTTTGCGACGCAGAAAGCGCTTCTTCTTCGCGTCTTTGGCCTTGACGAGCAGGCACTCCCCGAGGCGCATTGCCCCCCAGAAGGCCGTGACAGCCGCCGCCCAGACGGCACGGTCGAACGACTGCCGCATGTCGAGACGCCCACGCAGCTCGCGCAGGATCTGGACCGTGATTGGCCGCCGCGGCGGCCTTTTGTTGACGCCGGCCTGCAGGTGGTCGATGATGCGCAGGATGCGGTTGAGCGACGCGTGTTGCTCGGGCGAGATCCTGTGCGCAGCAGACGGGACGGGGGAGAGCGGGGCGGGGCATCACGGTGGCCCGAAGTCAGCCTCACTCCTCCCGCGTACGGCGACGCGGCGACGCAGGGGTGCGAGAGGCGCACTTCAACAGCAAGCCGTGCGCTTCGTGCCAGCGCTTGACGCCGGTGACGTAGTTCTTGATCGTGCTTGTCGCGATAGGGTTGAAAGGCCAATCGCTGAGCTCGGCGTGGGCCGAGCGGTCCTCTGCGTCAGGTGGGAACGTCGCGCATACCGCCCAGAGCTGGATCAGGTCGAACGAGGCCGGGAGCCGCTTGGCGTAGGGAACGTTGAGAACGTCGCAGAACTTGACGAACGAACCGACGGCGGAGCCGAACACCGGGTTCTTGTACGCGTCCTTGAAGAGGATGTCGGCGATGCGGCGCACGGCCGGATCGTCGGACCCGAGGTTGGTTGCCGCGGGTGGGACGTTGGGGCCCGACCACTCCCGGACGCGCTCGGTCGCCTTGACGGCGGGGTAGTAGAGGTCCGCGATCGAAGACCGCTCGCGCTGCTCGAGGTCGTTAACAATTGTCATCGGTGCGTGAGAAGGGAAAGGCATGAGCGCGTGAAGCGAGAAGGGCGGTGGGGTGGTGGCCGCCGGGGCGCGGTCCGGGACGGGTGGGCAGGGTGGCGCGGGGGGAGCGTCGCGGGGGAGCGGCGCGTCCAGATGCTGGAAATCGTCGTCATAGTTAATGTTAAATGGCGGAAAACCGTGTTGGAGGATGGTTGGGAAGGACGGGACCGGCGGGACGGCCGCGGGCGGGATCGGCCGGAAGCGAGTCGGCGCGGCCATCATGAAGACGACCAAGGGCTGGTCGCCCAGTCCGACCATGGCGTGCCGGCCGGGACGGGAATCGATACGTAGCCGACCCCCGGGCCGACCAGCTCCTCGACGCGCCGCGTGTCGCCGCGCGAAGCCGCATCCGCGACGGCGTTCGCGCTCGTCGAGAGCCATCTGGCCTCGATCGCGAGCCCGCGCGACGCCAGCATGAGGTAGATAGACTTGAGCACCTTGGCCGTCTCGGAGCTGCGAACGAAGCCCTTGTTGAGGGCTTGGACGACGACCTCCGAGTCCGAATGGACGACGAGGCGCGTGTGTGTCCCGGCGTAGAACTGGGAGCCGCCGAGTCGTTCGAACAGGAGCAAGCCGA
The DNA here is from genome assembly GCA_014825535.1 of Cystofilobasidium bisporidii. Lineage (NCBI taxonomy): Eukaryota > Fungi > Basidiomycota > Tremellomycetes > Cystofilobasidiales > Cystofilobasidiaceae > Cystofilobasidium > Cystofilobasidium bisporidii. Next base: position 4,119 of record MVAK01000020.1, read on the forward strand.
GCATCACGGCTATCATTTCGCCCGTGTTGATGCCGAATGACGGCGGCAGCCTCTCGGGCACCCAGGCCCAGTTGGTCCATGCTTCGCCGAGTCGCGCCCCGGCGCCGAACGTCGTCGATGCGTCGACGTTCCACGAGAGGTCGACCACGCGCCGGATCCCCATGCGGCGCGTCTGAGGAATGGCCGGCAGTAGCGCTTGTATCATCATGAGGTCGTGACGAAGGCCGCGCGGGACGTGCAGCGGCGCCGAGCGGAACCGGTCGTCCCACTCGCGCATAAACTGGACGACCTCGTGCACGAATGGCCTTAGCAGGGGGTATATCGAGCACGCGTAGATCAGCTTGCCGTGGAGACTCTGGGCGTCCTTGAGCTGAAACCGCGCCCCAGGCGTCACCCACTGCTGGACCAACGCGAGGAACGCCGCCTTCTTCTCGGCTGGGAACTCGATCGTCTTGCGCTCGAAATCGAATAGGTAGCCGATGAACTTCTGCCTCGTGCAAAGCGGGCGGGTCTTGGTGTCGTTCCAGACGGCGCCGACGTGGCGGCCGACGTCGAGCACCTCGTCCATCGTCCAAGATTGCGAGCCGGGTCGAAGGATCAGGAAGTCGTCGACCCACCTGCGGCGGCGCCGTGGGAGGGTGCGGCCTGCCAGTGGGGTCAGCACAGGGGCGCCAGGGGGTGCACGGCCGGGCCGGCATAGCCCGGGAGTCGGGACACAGTGATATGCGCACCGGAACACCTTGCAGGCCATGTTCGCCTCCATCAAGTCTTTCAAGGCCTCGCCGAGCTGGCCAAAGACCGATGTTGCGCTCGAAATGCCAAAGGGCAGCGCGTGATCGAGGTAGAAGCCGCCGGCCCACGCGATGACGGTCGCGTTCTGCTGGGAGGGCGCGACGGGGATGTGCCGGTACGCGTCCTTGAGGTCGATGGCGCACGCCTGCGTGCCGACCGTGGCCCTCTGCCCGGCGTCGATGACGTCGTCGAGCGTGTCGAAGTACGACGGGAAGTTCTCGAGCTCGATCGTCGCGTTGACGGAGAGGCCGAGCGGGTCCCTGTGGGCCGGGCTGCTCATGTAGCGCTCGAACGCATCGTCGCTTTTCGGGCGGGGGAACGAGAAGTCGACAATCGTGCGGAAGGAGGCCGAGTCCTTCTTGGGTACAAGGCCGATCGGGTTGGTGCGGAAGGGGCCGATCAGGTCCTGAAGCTCCTCGAGCTTGAACGGGCCGGTCATCCTGCCGACACCGGTCTCGCGAGCGAGCCAGTCGCGGACGAGGTCGGGGGGGGTCGTGGCGGAGGAGTGGTTCTTGTTTACGATGGTGGAGGTAGGGGGGGTGATGCCCAGGTCGAAGCCGTGCGCAAAGGAATGTGGGAGCGACGGATACTTGGCCAGCAAGCCGGTCGACTCGAGTGCTGAATGAAGGTCGTGCGCGCGGATGGGCGTGATGATCTTGCGCGGGTCGGCGCCCTCAGGCGCGGCCGCCGCCGCCACCGCCGGCCGAGCGGCAGGAGCCGGACGAGTGTCCGCCGCCGCAGAAGGAGCAGGCGTGCTCGAACTGGCAGCGGCCTTTGCCGCTGTGGTTGCAGCGGCCGTCGACGACGTAACCGGTGCAGAGCGTCTTGCCGTTGGCGCCCTTGAGGTGGGCGGGGCCGTCGGCGGGTCGGACGATCTCGGCGCACCGGCCGCCGTCAACACGGTCGGACGCGTCGCACCGGAACCAGGGGTGTCCGCGGCGGCCTCAACGGTAGCAGAGCAGGCCGCCGGAGGCTCCCCCGCCGCCCCCGCCGCCGCGGGAGCTGCTGCCACCCGCGCCGCTGTCACGAAAGGGCATCCCTCCCCCGCTTCCGCCGCCGCCGTCCTCCGCGCGACGCTTGCGCCTGCGGCCGCTGCTGCCGCCTCCGCTCGACGTGCCGCCGATGGCGCCGCCGCTGGTACCGCCGGCGTTGAAGACGCCTAGGCCGTTACCGACGCTCTTGTGCTGGAGCACGATGCCGTTGAGCATGCGTTCGGCGTAAACGCCCATGTCAGACTTCTTGTTGGCGGGGTGCGCGTGGCGGACGGTGACGTCGTAGGTGATCGCGACCGACCAGTCGAATTCGCGCGCGATCCGCTGGACGTTCTCGACGTGATGCTTGTACATTTTCAGCCGCCTCGAAGATGCGCCGCCGTAGACCTCCTCTGCGACCCTGAGCAGATCGTGCATACCGGCGTCGTACTCGGCCTTCGAGAGCCTGAGATCGTCGGACGAGCGCGCTTTCTTGCGCTCTTTGAACGTGTGTTCGGCCTTGCTAAAGACGACCTCGCTGACGTCGGCGGATGAGCCAATGAGGTCCGGGTCCATGTAGACCGCGAGCGAAACGTAGTCAAGGTTCTTGAGCTTCTTCTTGAGCGAGGCGTCGACGTCTGCGGGGCAGAGGGCAGGCCTTGGTGTCAGGACCTGCCGACGCGATGCGCGAGACGGATGCGTGCTCGACCCTCCGTCGCAGTGGCTCTGCGAGCGGCGCGGACAAGCAGGAGAGGAGACGAATGACATGGCAGAGATAGGGGAGGCGCTGCGCGCTGCTCAACCCCGCTACAGGAGGCCTTGGTGTCAAGCCGGTCCTGAGCGGCCAGCCCGCACGCGTGTGTGCAATGCAGGCGCGGGGCAGGGCAAACATTGCAGTCGCATCTGTATGAGGGAGACGTCAGAGGCGACGATGACGCCGCCCTGCTCTTCAAAGGAAGAGGAGAGACCACGGGGGCGACGGCCAGGGCGCGCGCCAGCCTCAGGCACGCGCCCGCCCCTGGCCCGCAGCGGGGGGAGAGAGAGGAAAACCGGGGAGGGGGCTGGGCCCAGTTATAACACGATGCCCACAACTGGAGGGCCAAGGCCGCACAGAGAAGAGACCAAGCGACAGAAGAAAAACGCACGCAAGGTTGTCCTAGACACGGCCGTGCCTTCCTCAATGTCAGACGAGGCGGACCCGGAATCATCTTCATCGTCCTTGTCCGACGCGTCCGCCTTGCGCTTCTTGGACGAGCGCTTCCTCGCGCCCTTCTTGGCCTTGGCCCCGGCAGACGCCTTGCCTTTGCCAGCGGCCTTGTCGCGCGCGCGCTTCTCGCGCTTCCTGCGCGCGTTCGCGGTCTTGATGCGGATGAGCTCGTCCAGGGCCGACGCCTCCTCAGGCGACGAGGACAGGCCGCCGCTGTCGCCCTCGCTGCCGCTCGACGAAGTCTGCGAGGCCGCGGAGGCCGAGCGCGCCCTCTTACGCACCGCCCCTCCCCCCTCCTCGTCGCTGTCGGCGCTGCCGCCTTCGTCGGCGGTGTCCTCGAGGATGGCGGCCCGTGCGAGTTGGGCCGTCGCCCTGACGACCTTGCCGACGTCGTCGCCGTCCCGGAAGAGATGCTCCTCCGTGAGCACCGCCCTGATCTGTCTGAGGACGTCGAGCTGGCCGGCCGACGTCGCGTCGGCCTCGCGCAAAGCCCTGAGCTCCTGCGTGAGGTTGGCGACCGGCTGCTGTTCGTCGGCGAGGGCGGACGCCGTCTGCTCGAGCTGCCGCTGCAGCTGGTCGGCCGGCGCGAGCGGTTCGTTACCATCGCCCTCGCCACCGCCCCGCGGCTCAGCCGGGGCGACCGGCGGGGCAGGTGGGCTGTTTGGGTTGGGTTGGGCGACAGGCATGATATCGTTGATGGGCAGTATCGAGGAGAGGACTGAGGCGAGGGACGAGGAGGGCGAGGAGCGAAGGAGGGTGGCGGACGGGCGGAAGGCTGTCGGCCGGACCGCCGCTCCTCCTCGCTCGCGCGGGCCTCGCAGCAAGCGCACTTGTGACTGCAACGCAAAGCTCGAGCGCCGGCCTGTCGTCACCAGCTCGCCCCCGACCACCAGCTTGCCGCCTTGCTGTGGATTTCCGACCAGCACCGCTCCTGACACTCGCCCTCTGCCAAGCCACACTAGCCCTACTCACTCGTGCGTGTGCCGTCCTGCTATGGACCCTGCTGCTGCGGCGAGGGCCGTTCGAGCAGCAGATGGAGCTCCCCCTGACCCGCCCGAGCTACTGCCTTCCCTCGAGCAGACGACCCGCTCCCACGCCATGTCCTTGCCCGAGCACTTCCACGACCTCTCGCTCGCATCGGAAGCTGGCGGAGGTTTGACAAATCCCAACACGCGCTCACTCGCGCTCGGCACCAGCGACCGGCTCCGGGCTTTCCTCGAGGGCCGGGGCGAAGACGTCGACCGGCTCCTGGCCAAGCCTTACGTCGTCCCCCCGCCGCTGGACACCAGCCGCCCGCTCAGGGACTACTACATCTCGTCGAGCCACAACACATACTTGACGTCGAATCAGCTGACGGGCAAGTCGGACGCGAGCGCGTACGAGTCGGTCGTCAGTCCTGCCTTCCCCACTGTCCATCAAGCCCCTCTCTGGGCTCTGCATCGCGCAGCTCTCCCCTCGACCGTCTCTTGAGGGCTTCCTTCGACACAAGACTGATCATCGCTCGAACCTGCCGCGATCCTTCTCCAGATCCGAAGGGCCGCCCGCTGCGTCGAGATTGACGCGTGGAGCGACGAATCGCTCGGGGCGCCGCACGTCAAGGGTGTGTGCGCAGCGCATGCACGCAGCTCGCCAGCACTCCCTTGCATGCATCGGGAGACTGACCTGTGGAGAGCTCGTCCCACCCGTTCCTTCGCCTAGTGACCCACGGTTGGACGTTGACTTCGCGCCTGCCGATCAAGACGGTGCTCGAGTCGATCCTCGCTGCCTTCCGCGCATCAGGGTCCGATCTGCCGGTCGTCGTCTCGCTCGAGAACCACACGCGCGACGACGCGTTCCAGCGCGGGATGGTCGAGGCGTTCCACGACGTCTTTGGCGAGGTCCTGGTGTCTGGCGAGAATGAAGGCTGGCGCGAGAACGGCGCCACGCTCGACAACTTCAAGGGCAGGATCTTCTTCATGGTGCGGCTCGGCTTTACCTTGCTCTCCTGCTGGCTGCGACGCTGCCGGACTGACGGGCCCTGCGTGCGACACCCGCAGGTCGAGTATCACGGATCCACAAAAACCATTCCCGAGTCGGAAGAAGCGTCCTACAGCGAGCCCGTCCCGCCCGCCGAGTCCTCGTCCTCGTCGTCCTCGGACGAGTCGGACGACGAGGACGCCAAGGTGTATCGCAAGCAGAAGAAGGCTTCGAAGGGCTTCATCGGGCCCGCGCTGCAAAGCTTGGGTTTCTACGCGGCGAGCATCAAACCGGGCAAGGGTGATGGCTGGCTGTTTGCGGGTCAGTCCTTCCCTTCTCCCGTTGCCTGCCCTGCCTGCGCATGTCGGGCGGCGATGGACACTCCTCTCATCGACACGCTCCGCCGTTTGCGTCTGCAGAGCGCGCCAAGGTACCCGAGAACCCACTCATCAACATCGAGGAGTCTGCGCTGCTCGCGCTCGTCGACAAGCACTCGCACGGCGTCATCGCCCGCACCAAGGACGCGATGATGCGCGTCTACCCCAAGGTCCGGCCTCATGCTTCAGTCCTCCCTCCAAGAGTTCACCGCTCCCTTCCTGACCCAGTCCGTCCCATTTGAATCTCTCGCGCAGGGTCTCCGCATCTTCTCGCGCAACCTCGACCCCCTCCCTGCCTGGCGTCTCGGCGCCCAGGTCGTCGCGCTCAACTTCCAGACGTTTGACCGCGCGCTTCAACTCAACGAGGCGCTGTTTGCGGGCGGGGGCGGGTGGGTGCTCAAGCCGAGACACTTGCTGTCGGACGTGCCTGTGGACGAAGGGCCTGAGGGGCGGCGCCAGAGGGTTCGAGTAGGCGTGACCCTCGGCGGGCTCACGGGCCGTCAGTCCGCTGGCTCGCCGTGCTTACCTGCGGTCGCGACAACTGCTGACATCTCCCTTGACTCTCCCTTCCAATGTTCCTGCCAGTGAGCTCGGTGACCGACAAGCCTGAGGACCTCAAGCCGTACTGCGAAGTCGAGCTCTACCACTCGAGCCGGTGCGTCGCGCGCTCAACTCCGTCCAACATCCGTTCCTTTCGGCCCAGCCTCTGACTCACCCTGTCCCCCCTTGAATTCGCTACGGCCGCCCGCAGGCGACACAAGGCGCGCTCAAAGTCGCTCCGGGTGGCCAAGGGCGAGGAGACCGTCATCTGGGACGACCCCATCGGCTCATGGGAGGTCGAGGACGACGAGCTCGTCTTCTTGCGGTCCGTGTTCCGTCTCCCTCCATACCTCGCACACTGTCTCTCTCGCTTGTGCGCGCCACGCTGACGCCAGTTGACGTGCGTGTTAATAAAAAAAAAATAGGTTTTGCCTGTTCGACGACGAGCGGCTGAGAGAGGATACGGCGCTCGGCGTGTTCACCGTCCGGCTCGCCTACGTGTCTTGCTGTGCGTCCTGTCGCCTCCTTCTTTTCCCTCCTCCCCAACCCACCCACCCCCGCTCGGTCCCTTATCGTTCGCTTCTCATTCGATCCAAAAGGCTGACATGACCGGCCCCGCTCGCGGACGGTCGACCAGCGGGCTGGGGCCTCGTTCGCCCGCTCGACGTGAACGGCCTCGAGACGGCCCTCGTGCTAGGGGTCAAGATCACCCAGGACGTTGTCGTCGACGACGACGACGACGCCTAGACAACCAACCCCCTTGCCCACCACTTCTCCCCCCCCCCCCATCCCACCCCCCTCCCCCCGCCCGCCATTTTTCTTCATTCCTTGTCAACTCTACTCTCGACAAACCTCTCACTCCCTACATCTGACCCCGGATCTCCGGCCCTCGATGCTCCTTGTCCATCCTGCATGTCTCCACCTAACCACCCCCCTCCCCCCATCACACACTCCTCCCATCGACCCGACCCACCCCCTCCCGCGCCCGGTGGTGCCCAACGCGATGCCCCCCTCCCCCCCCCCTTGACTTCCCACCTCCCCACCGACTGACCCGCCCACCCTAACGGACGACTAGGCTCTCCCATCTGCAGACGACGCAGGCTCTCGAGACTCGCTACGTGCGACGACTGCTCATCCTCGCTTGCTACTGCAGCGATTTCCCGTTGCCCCCGGCTGACCGCTTGCGCCTGGCCTCCCTCCCCCGCCACGCCCTCTCGACCAGCCCCAACCGCAGCAACCACGTCCCCACGCTCGCTCCCGACGGCGTCAGCTTCCCAGCGCGACTGCCGATCCCCAGGTGCGTCCGTCGGCTCTATCCGCTCTGGGTCGGCCGGTCATGCCTCTGAGGAGGGTGGCTGTCTGGGGTTGTCCTCGAACGAGGGTCGGATCTCGAGCAGCTGGCCTGCCGGCGAGGCGCGCGCGAGGACGCCGGCCCACCCAGGCTTTGTTGCGGGGCGAGATTCGGCCGGGAAGGCTGTCTTCTGGGCGATCAGCTGTCGTTGGGGGGGGGGGGTTCAGAGGCCGGGGGCAGGATCGTCGAAGCTGACGCCGCCGTCCTGCCTGCCTGACGCGCACGACCCAGCTGGCCCCAGCACGACTTGTCCCAGGTCAAGATTCGTCCAACAAGTCGGTCAACGAGCCGATCAGCTGTCGCTAGCTAGCCCCTAGGGCGAAAACCCGATCGTCGAACTACGGTCCCCCGCTAGGCCCAATCGACGCGCGCGGGTCTCGAGGCCTCAGATCCGTCAACCGTTGGCCCCTCCGCTTCAACCCCGCTGAGAAATCTTTAATCAAAGATGACAGGGTCACATGTCCTTTATCGGTTAAACTGTAGGACACCCTGGAATCTAACCAGGACCGCAGCCGCCACAAGGCGGAGTGCTAACATTACACCAATGTCCTGGGGGGAGAGGCTGCCTCCAGAGGGAGTCGAACCCCCACCCGGGGAGCAGGAATCCCCGATGCAGCCATTACACCATGGGGGCGGGTTACCGGGCCGAGGGAATCGAACCCCCACCGCCTAGGCCGAAACTAGGAGCTCTACCGTTAAGCCAGGCCCGGTAGGAGGGGAGGGGCTACACGGCCACCCCGTCTGTCTCCGCCAGGTAGCTGTAGACGAGCACAAGGAAGACGTAAGCCTGGATAAAGCTCACCGCCACCTCGAGGCCTACCAGGGCGATGTACCAGTACACCTTCTATCTAGGAGGGGGAGAATATCCTACCTAAGATGGGATGGATTGGATACGGGGGGGGAGAGGGGATCTATCCTACCTACGTCGGTCCCAATCTACCTCCAACCCTCAAACGACTCCCCCCCCCCTTTCGTATGTCAACCTCCCTCACGCCAACCCAACCAACCGCCCTGGCTTGCCTCCGTCGGACCCAAAGTCGTCAGCTTCCCGGCTGACGCTCGCTCAAAGGAGGCGGCAAACGAACGGCACAAGGCGGAAAAACGAACGCCTGGCCACGAGCGAGAGGGCGTCGAGGAGGAAAGGCCGTTCAGGAGGAAGGGTTGGGTGTGTCCCGGGGGGGGGGGTTCCGACCTCGAGCGGCGAGCCCCGAGACGCAGCACCGCGTTGCGGGGTTGAAAAGGGCGTTGACGTGTCCGCCCCCCCCCCCCGGGCGAAGGGTGAGAGAGAGGGAGGGAGGGAGGGGCAGCACGGTCGGGCTGGACCCCGTGCGAGGTCGGTCGGTCGGTCGGTCGGTCGGTCGATGGGAGTTCCACCACCACCACCACCACCACCACCACCACCACCACCACCACCACCACCACCACCACCACCACCACCACCAGAGTAAGAGGGAGAGAAAGTGAGAGCAAGAGAACGAACGAGAAGCCGAGTCGTTTCGTTGCAATGCCATTGTGGGGGGGGGGCGGGGTTGGCATTCTCCCTCCATCCCTCCTTCTTCCTGCCCTTGTCCTTCCCTCCCCCCCCTCACTCACTCACTCACCCGCCCGATCCCAAACCCCCTAGATCCTCAACCCCCCCAACTGAGGTTCCTCCTCCCTCCTCCTCCGAAACACGTCCCCGCCCACCCCGGACGGCCCACCCCCACCCCCTCCGACGACCCCGCCCGTCCTAGCCCTCCACACCGCTCGAAACCCCTCCTTTTGCTCCCTGACCCGCTCGTGCACGGCCGAGACGCGGGCTGCGAGTCGTTGGAGGACGCGTTGGTGGGCTTGGAGGGTTTGCGAGATCTGGGTCGGCGTCGGGGCGTTGGGTGCGGTGGTGGAGGAGGTGGAGGAGGTGGTGGGAGGGAGGGAGGCGAGCGAGAGCGAGAGGTCCTGGGGTTTTGGATCGATCGGTCCGTTGGCCAACGGAGGGGTTCCTGTCAGGACTCAACAGTGGGGGAGAGAGAGAGAGAGAGAGAGAGAGAGAGAGAGAGAGAGAGAGGGGGGGAGAGAGAGGCTGAAAAACGCACGTCCAACACCTTTGCGTACTCCCTGACCCTCCCCTCGAGCCCCCCCGCCACCTTCCCAAAGTACTCGGTCGGCCAGCGCGCTTGGCCGCGCAAGGCCTGCCTGCCCCCGGGCGTCTTGGCCGCGTCGAGGATGCGCGCCCCGCGGACGGCGTCGTCGGAGGTTTGGGCGAGCGAGGTCGAGAGGGAGCGGAGGGACGAGGCGGTTTGCGAGAGGTGGGACGTTACGAGGGTCATTTCCTGTGCGGGGGGTGGGGGTGGGGGGGGTGGGGGGGGGAGGGGGAAAGGGGAGGAAGAGAAAGGGCGTCTCAGCGAGTTGGGAGGGGGTATGGGGGAAGGAGGAGAGGGGGCGGGCGACGCGGGGGGGGGGGGGAGAACGGACCGAGGTCAACCGGTCGTACAGCCTCGTCGTCTGAGGGATCGACGGTCCCTTGCCCACCTCCTCGGCTTGCCTCCTCCCACCTCCACCCGGGGCGGAGCGCGCTGGTCCCCCGAGCGCAAACGACGCCGAGGGCGAGGGCGAGAGCGAGGTGGAGGAGGAAGAGGGGGGCAAGGGAGGGAGGAAGAGAGACGAGGAGACGAGGTGGGCCGCCGCCGGGGGGTCGGCAGAGGTCGATGAGGTGGACCAAGACGACGAGAGGTGATGCTCGGACGAGAGGGGGTGGAGGGCGAGCGAGTGGGAGAGGGCTTGCTGGGATTGGATGTAGGCGCTGGTTGTTGATTTTTTGGGTGGGGTTGGGGGTGGTAGGGGAGGGAGAGGATTTGGAGAGGGAGGGAGGAAGGGAGGGTCAGCAAGGGGGTTGGAAGGCGGTCGGTCGGAGGGCGAGAGGCAGAGGCAGCGGTGGTGGAAGGTCGGGAGGTAGGAAGGCAGGAGAGGGGGGGGGAGGGGCTGTGATCGTTCAAGGGGAGAAGGTTGGGAGTGGGGGGGAAGGGGGCAAGGGGAGAGGCAAGGGCCAGCCAGGCTAAGCGGCAAGGCAAGGCAAGCCAAGGACAAGGACCAGAGAGAGAGAGAGGGGGGGAGAGAGAGAGAAAGCGTGGGAGGAAGGGAGGGAGGGAGAGGGAGAGGAAGGGGGGGGGGGGACAGGGGGACGCAACTCGATCCCCTCGATGACCTTCTGCGCGCCCTCGGGCAGGTCGACGAACCGCGTCGTCTTGTCGACCGTCGTCTGCGTCTGCGTCTGCGTCTGCTGCTGCTGCTGCTGACCTTGGGCTTGGGCTTGGCCTGGTTGCAGCAGCTGCTGCTGGGTCTGTTGCTGAGCAGGCTGACCAAAGAGCCCGCCACCGAAGCCAGCGGCAGGAACGGCAGGCGTCGCTGGCTTGGGACCCGACAACGACGACGAGGTCTGGGGCGACGGGCCAAAGAGCCCACCTCCTCCGCCGGGGGTCGTCGTCGTGCTAGGAGGGGGTTGGCCAAAGAGGGAGGAGCTGGTCGGGGCGGCCGTCGGTGGCTGCTGGCCAAACAGCGAGGAGGAGGACGGGGGTGCGGGAGGCTGGCCAAAGAGAGGGGTGGAGGAGCTGCTAGGCGGGGCTGCAGTGGCTGGTTGGCCAAAGAGTCGTCCTCCTCCGCTGGTCGAGGGTGGGGGCTGCTGCTGGGCCGGGGGTGGGCCAAAGAGGCTGGTCGAGGAGGTCGGTGCCGGGGTGCCAAAGAGGGAGGAGGAGGAGGCTGGCTTGGGTGGGGGTGGCTGTTGTTGGCCAAAGGAGAACATGGGTGGCGAGCAAGAAGGGAGGAGGAGGAGGAGGAGGGGGGTGGGAGGGGACGGGCCTAGGAGGGGGAGGGGGACGACGCGCCTAGGAGGAGAGCGGAGTTTGAAACGAGGGTGGGGGCAAGGGCTGCGCGCGCCTGACCGACCGTCAGCAGACCGTCAGCCGACCTCCCTTAGTCCCTCTCCCTCTCCCTCCCCCTTGCAGACAAGAGATGGTCAGTCACCCTCTTCCTGCTGGCTGGCTCTGGCCCGGGCTGACTCAGCCCCCTCTCCCTGGTCCAGATCATCCCCGTCCGCTGGTCCGTCCCGTCTCTCTCTCGACTCTGTCCAGCTGACCGTCCAGCTGACCACCTCCCCGCCAGCTTCTCCTGCGGCAAGGTCGTCGGCAACCTCTGGGAGTCGTACCTCGCCTTGCTCAACGCCGACATGTCGGAGGGGTGCGTCCTGCCTGCCTGCCTGCCTGGGGAGGGGCGAGACGAGAGACGAGAGCAAGAGCAAGCGAGGCGGGTGGAACGGAGGGCAGGGCTCCTCGGCGGCTTGCGGTTGTGGCTGGGCTTGGTTCGCAGTGGGATGAGCGAGAGGTCTCCTGGACGGACGGGCGGGAGGGAGGGAGGGAGGCAAGGGGGACAGGGCGGCCCCCCCCCGCTTCTCGTCCCGTCTCGGCTTGGCTTGTCGCCCGGCACGGATTCGCGCGCTGACGGGCCGAGTCGAGACGAGCGTCGATCCACACGGGCGGGCGGGGGGAGCCCGCGCCTTCCTTCCTTCCTTCCTCCCTTCCCCACCCATCGTTCCTACTGCCATCTGCCCTCTGCCCTGGCCCTCGTTCTCGTTCTCGTTCGCCTGGCGTAAGGAGGTCTCGCCCTCCCCCCCACCTGCTGACTCGCAGCGCGTCTCTCTCTCCCCCCCCCCCCCCCTTCTTCCCTCCCTCCCGACCTCCCTCCCCGCCCATGCCCACTCACCCCGTTCACCCCACCCCTCCCCACCCCACTCCAGCGAAGCGCTCGACCGCCTCCAGCTCAAGCGCTACTGCTGCCGACGCATGGTCTTGACCCACGTCGATCTGATTGAGAAGCTCCTCCAGTCCGTCCCCCTTTTGTCCCGCCTCCTTTCCCTGCCCCTCCTCCTCCCCCTCCCCCTCCTCTCCTCCTCCTCCTCCTCCTCAACCAAAACTGACAACCTTGCCGTCTGCTCCCCTCCCTCAAACACCCTCCCTTCCCTCCCTCGCCCTCGCTTGCGCACGCACGCACGCATGCACCCCACCCTGGCTCCTCCGCTCGCTTTTTGCTTGCGCCTTTGTCCGTCCCCCCCCCCACCACACACCCACACCCACACACACATCAACACACGCACGACATCCATCAAACCCCGTCACCCACCGTTCCGTCCCGTCCCGTCCCGTCCGCCTCGCTCGCTCCGACCCGACTCGACGACAGCTACAACCGTCGGTCCTCTTCTTCTTCTTTCTTTGCCTCCTCTCGTTGCTTTTCTCCTTCTCCCCCTCACCGTTTGAGCCCGTCCCCCCCCCCCAAAATCACTGACGCACGCCCACACCCCTCCCTCCCTCCCTCTTCCCCGCTCCTCGCTCGCATCGCCTCGACGTCGTCGGACAACCCCCCTCCCCCCCGCCCTTCCGCCCCTCAACCCCTCTTGCTCCAAAAAAAAAAACCCCCAATCAGCGATGGAGCGCACGCGCGATCGCTAGACCTGCCTCCGCTCCGGACGCCTCCGCTCCGCACCCCTCTCCTCCTCCTCCTCCGCAGCCTTATGACGCTCATCGGTGCTCGCCTCCGGAACACGGCAGGCGCGCGCGCGCCTGGTGGGGGCGGGGCGTGGGGTGGGGTGGGGTGGGGTGTCGGAAGAAGCAGGGGGCGGGCAAGGAAACCGCAGGAGAAGAGCGTGGAAGAGGGCGGGGGGGGGGGCGGGCGGCGCGGTGGTTCGCTTGGTTGCTTTGTCTTTCGTCATGCTTGCATCTTTTTCTTTGGTTTTTCTTTGGGGGGGGGGGGTCAAAGACGCGGTTGCTTGCATCGGTCTTTGGGGTGGGTGGGGGTCGTCGCTCGGGATCCGGGGGCGCGCGCGCGGGGGGGGGGGAGGAGGGAGGAGGAGGCAGGAGGCAAAGAGGCTACGCGTGGGGGAGGGTTCGATCGTATGCGCGAGAAGTGGGTCGGCTCGCGAGATGCCGCTTTGGGGCTGGGTCAGGGTGGACTTGGCTAGCTGATGGACGGACGGACGGGCTGAAGGGAGGGTTGATGGACGGACGATATTGAGCGAGGAGCGACAAGGAGGCATGCAGGGTTCGGAAGTGCGTGTGCTGTGCGTCCCTTGACGACGAGGGTGGGGGGTGGAGTTGACGAAGGGAGGGCGTGGGGTATCCTTGGAAAAGAAAGAGGGGTTGGACAGATGGAGACTGGGCGTGCGTGGGGCGGAGGGGGGGGGGGGCGGGAATCATGAGAGGGGAAAGAAGGGGAGGCGAGGACAGAGGACGGGCAGAGAGGGAGGGAGAGGAGCGCGTCCGCGGGGCTCGGGCTTGGTTGGGCGCGAAGGGAGTGGGTGGAGTGAGTGACTGCAAGGGCCGAGGGACGAGGAGCAGCTTAGGCCGAGGGAGGGTCCCGTCTAGGGCGGCCGGCCTCGAAGGCGAGGGCGACGGCGACGGCGATCTTGCGGCGGGTCGAGCAGAGGCAGGTGCGAGAGTGAGCGCGAGACGGGAGGGAGGGGGGAGCCGGCATGTGGTGTCGGGCGCGCAGCCTAGGGTGGAGGCCGGCGCGCAGGGAGGCCTGACCCCGTAACATCCATGAGCCATTCCTCATCGACCCCAAGGTCTCGCCCTACATGTGGCGCGCGCGCGCTGGCCAACCAGTCGAAGCGTACGTAGACTAGCAAGGCGAGCGTCCTCAGCCGCAGTTCAGTTGTGTGTTGGCGAGACGCAGCATGCTTGGCGACGGGTGGTGGTGTTCAGAAAGCGAAGAAAGGGGAGGGCTTTGTGAAAGCGGGCGGGGCGGGCATGAGGGGAGCGCGGGGATCGAGCAGGCGGGCGGGCGGGTCCTGCGCGTGGGAAGCGGTCAGAGGAGGGGCGAGGTGGGCAGCCTGACTGACGATCGACGAGACGGCGGCGAGAGGCGACACGACGCCAGGCATTGGACGCACATGACGTAGAGACAAAGATGGTGTCGTGGCAGGACGCCGACGAAGGAGGGTTGTGGACACTCGACTTCCTGCGGAGAAGGACGAGCGGAAAAGGGGGGCCTTGCGCAAGATTGAGCAAGATCTTCGGTGAGGGAGTTGAGGGACGACGGGAGATGAAGCCATGGCGAGGGAGAGGAGACGCACCAAGCTGCGAGGCATGCTCAAGTCGTCTTCCATCTAATGGTGGCCTCGAATGTCAACCAGCGCGACATCGGCGGCGGCAAGGACAGGGCCGACCTCGTCGAGGCTGGACCCAATCTCAGGCAGATAGTAGCCGTCGAGGACATCGTCCAACCTGAAATAGAGGCGCTCGACCCGACGCCAAGGCGGCTAGCCTCGTCGTACTGGCGGTGAGGGCGCCGGCCACCGCCCGAAGGCTGGGGACCTTGGGGCCAAAATGGCCTTCGTCCAGCCAGCCAAAAAGCTCAGCTCCTCGAGGGTCGAGTGGCGGCTGGAGAGCATGGGACCGATGTCCGCGAGCGAAAGCCTGAGTCGCCTCAGCTCAGGAAATGACGCGAGGACGTTGGAGATTGAGGGCTCACCCCTCCATGACTCCAGAGTCAGCGTCTTGAGGTGGGCGAAGCGGCCGATTGCGCCTAGTCGGAGAGGGTGAATCAGGTCAGATCCATTGGTCCCATCGAACGAGCTAAGGTCTTCCAGGCCGTCCGAGATCTCGTCGAGGCCGCAGCGGCCGAGGTCGAAGCCGCTCAGAACCCACACGAGCTGAAGAGACTGGAGCGTGGACAAGTCGAAGAAGCGAGGGAGGAGGGAGCGGTCGTCCGGTGATTCCACGTCTCGTGCGAGCGTCACCACGAGGGTCAACGGACGGGGCAGCGGGCGGCAGGAGTCGAGAGTGGCCGTGAATTCGCTCGTGACGAGCATGTTGCACATATGCTTGAGGTTGGGCAGTGAGCCGAAAATCTTGATCGGCTCAGCTTCCTCAGCGAAACTGCAAAAGTCGAAGATGACCGACCGACTCGACGAAGCGGCCGGGCGCGGGCTGCTCGACAAGCATAGCTGCGAGGCGGCGAGCGCGCCTCTTCTCGAACATCAGCGGCTTGACTACTTTCTGCGAGCCGCTTCGAGGCACGCGTGTGATCAGCGTTGGGGAAAGCGGGCGCCAGGGCATTGCATAGAGGGGCTGGGAGCGAGCAGACGCACCCGCCAGGCCCGCGACACGAGGGAGAGGTTCGACACGCTGCTCCTCCATGCGTAGGGCGCCTTCTCCTCGAGCTCCAGCGTAGTATGCTCGGCAACTAGGAGCGGGATGTCGACGGGCAGCTTCGGCTGCAGGCGCTGGTGCTGCCGCAGTGGGCGGGCCGAGGGGCCAGGAGGGTCGGGCGCGGGTTTAGCGACTGGCGGCCCTCCCACAGACGAGTTTGACAGCGGACGGGCGAGACGTGACGCGCGAGGCTGAGGGACGGGCGAGTGCTTGTCATTCTGGAAGGCTCGAGCTGGATTGAGACGAGGAGAGGGGATGTCTCGGCAGAGGAAAGAGACGAGCGAGATGGCGCGCGGTCCAGGGCATCAGGGCCGGCGGGGGTCGAGTTCGTGCGCCGCTTGGATGAAACGACCAGACGGCGCACGAGCCCCTTTTTTTCCTTCCACTCCGCGTCGCCCTCAACCTCATCAGTCGACAAGGAGCGTGGCCCGCAAGCGCGCTCGGGCATGCATGAGGACGCACAGCTTGCCTGAGAAAAGACACTCAAGTAATAGGCCTTGCTTTGGAAGGCCGCCCGAGCGAGAGCGCTTTACCGAACCGTTAGACGGCCATTCGCTGTGCGCGCCCGCCAGACTACACTGTCCATCGTCGGTGAATTCAACGACATTCGACCAGCAAAGCCAGAGCTCACGTCGCCGAGTCGTCCTACGCCTCGATCTGGGCGGCGCCAACGAGTCCGCCCTCGACCTCCTTGAGGCAGCCCTCGACCGCGTCAATCTTGCGCAGCAGGACGTCGATCGCTTCCGGCAAGAGGTCCTCGGGGTCGTACATGCCCGTCGACTCGACGTTGACTGCGAAGGGAGCGCCCGTCCAGACAGCAAGGATAACAGAGAAGAGAATCAGAGAAAGGGGTCGTCAGCAAGAGAGCGCGCCGGAGAAAACGCCGGCGCAGAGGAAAAGGGGGAAACAACGCACAGATGAAGTGGTCCCGCACGCGGCCGAGCTCGACAAGCCCCTCGAACTTCTCATGCCGGAGCACCTCGCGGCTGACCGTGTCCTTCCTCGCGTCCTTGACCCGGACCTTGCGCAGCCCTCCCTCGTAGTAGTCCTCGATGACGCCGGGCGAGAAGCACTTGATGAAGTGGTCAATGTGCTGCGGCGGGATGTCGCCCAGCAGCTTGATGTCGGGAAGGAGGCGGTACGAAGCGGTGGAGACGGGCGAGAACTTTGCGTGGTCCTTGGCGATGCCGAGGACGGCGTGCATCTCGCACTCGATGCCCTGGACAAGGCGGATCGACGCTCGGGCATGTCAGCGCAGACGCGCAACGACACCGCCGAAACAAACATCATGGGACCGAAAGACGCACCTGCCCAGGCCGGAGCTTGGCAATCAAGATGTCGTCGAGCACGGGCTTTGCCGGGGTGTCCTTGAACAGGTTCTTCTGCCGCCCGGCCGGCTCCCACGTCATGTCGCCCGAGAAGACTGGTCGCGACCGCGCGCATGTGCGCTAACTGGTCAGCTGTCCCGCAATAGAAGCAGCTGACGGCACAGGAGAAGGAAAAGGATGCGACGGACCAGAGTCGTTGCGGTACAGCTTGGCCGGGTCGGTCTCGCCCTTGGCCGCGTCGGGATTCCGCGTGCAGTTGACGTTGAGGTTGAAGACAAACGTGTTCATGTCGTTGGGGACGTCGCCTGCGGGCAACAAGGGGGAGAAGGGCAGGTCAGTCAGTCTACTGCGCACAGGAAAGGAGATGCTTGCACGCGTATCGATCGAGGAGTCAACGGAGGTGACGGGCGGAAGGGCCGCACCGAGCTTCTTCATCTTGACGCGCCGCGGATCGACCTTTAAAGGTATGAGCCCGAGCCGGTGCGACAGCACCTCGTCCTGGATGATGCTCGTGTTGTTGTACATGAAGACATCCTCGATGGCGACGGCAGGCACCTCGGACACGAGCACCCGACGCAGGGCGTTGGCGACCGAGGCGTCGAGGCCGACGAGGTCGAAGGAGACGACCGAGGACGAGAGAGAGTTGATGGTGATCTGGCGCGACTGGAGGGGGCGGAAGGGACCACGGGTTGGAATTGAGTGTCAGAAGCAGGGGCAAGCAGGTGGTACGCGACAGGGCGGCGCGACCAAGGGACAAGGGAAGAAAGCGAGCACGCACAGCAGTGAACTTGCGGACGTCCCAGGTGTGGTCCTCGCCTGGGTAGTGCGAGGGGAACTCAGAGCCGCCGATCTGTGCGAGGCGGCACGCAGCAGCACTAGCGAGTCAGCAATTTCACAGCTACTATGGCATCAGCTGAGCAGAAGCAGCAGGGTGGGACGGACGTTGGCGACTCGCTCGGCCTCGAGGCGGACGAGCCGGCGGGGGTCAACGTCGGAGGAGCCGGCCATCGTCGTTCGGGGAAGAGAGAGCGGGTGGTCCGCGGCTGGGGGTGGGCGAGGTGTTGGAGGGAAGGGAGCTGCAAGCAAGAGCGGGGGAGACTGCTAGGGCGCCCAAGAGGAGGAGGAGAAGCACCAAAGGAGGATGGACGGAGGCAGGAGAAGCAGGAGGGTTTGGGAGAGGGGCTGAGGTCGAGCGAGCAGGTGAGAGCTGAGCTCGGCCAAAGGGGCGGGCGGGGGCGAAATCTGCTGGCTCGCATCTGCACTTTGCCGGGCGGTCGGTCGGCCGCGCTCGATCGCTCCTCCCCCTCCTTGTCGCTCAGCCCGCGCGACGCCCACTCTCACTCTCCCTGCTACCCTCCATCCTTGCCTCGCCCTCCCCTGCCTTCCTGTACCCTGACCCATTAGTCGCCATCATGTCTGAGGGAGCGTTCCGCAAGATCAACATCGAGTCCGTCCCGCCTCTTTGCCCTGCCCGGGTTCGCCCATCGCACCTCGCTCCCCAGCCGGTCGCCAGCTGACGTCTTGCGATGGCGGATCCCTCCCTCCCTCCCTCCCTCTCCTCACAGCCAATACGACGAGGACCTGCTGCAAGAGTCCGAGCTATTTGACGCCGACCCGCGCTCAGCGGCAGAGGCTGATGGCTATGCGCGTCAGGTCCAGGGCACTGTTCGACAGGTGCTCGGCCGGTCAGTCCCTCCCCCTCTTCCTCTCGTTCCCTCTAATCGACTCACCCGCGACCAGCTGCGGGCAACCGTCCGTCACTCGTCAATCGGCCCGGGAGCTCGCCTTCCTTCAGCGAGCAGAGACTTGCTGACGAGCTGCTCCGTACGCCGATCCTCAGGACGGACATCGCTGGCGCGCTCAAGGCGCTCCTGACGGACTACCCATACGGGTCCGACCACACGTCAGCCAAGGTGCGCCTCTGCCTCTGCCCTCCTCATCCTCCACGTTCCGTTCCAGCTGGCACCCTCACTCACACAGACCTCCCTGCAAACCCTGCCCCAGACGACGACGCTCCAGACCTTTGTCCTGATCCTCAACTCGACAAAGTCGTCCGACATCGCAGCGACCGTCAAGGGCCTGACGCTCGAGGAGTGCGACGGGCTCATGAAGTTCATCTACAAGGGGATGGAGCGGGCCGACGAGCTCGAGGTCAACCCGAGCGTGCTGCTCGGTTGGCACGAGAAGGTACGTTCTGACCTTTTCCTTGCCTTCGCAGAGCCGCCGACCTGTCGGGCTGCTCTCGGGCGGCTGTCACCCGCGCAGAACGGAAAGCACGCTGACCCTCAAGCCGCCCTGTTTTCCTATTCGCACTGCATCATCGCAGGTGACTGAGGTAGCAGGCGTCGGCTGCATTGTTCGCGTCATGACGGATCGCCGGACCATCTAGAGAGGGCCCTCGCTGTGGGCGATGGTCAGACACGGGAGGGGGGTTGGACGCCCCCACGCGTCGGCGAGGCCGAGGGCCACTTTTCATGAGCTTTTACGATACTTGCCGATGATCCGACCGGCGCTCACGACCAGATGCG
The DNA here is from genome assembly GCA_014825535.1 of Cystofilobasidium bisporidii. Lineage (NCBI taxonomy): Eukaryota > Fungi > Basidiomycota > Tremellomycetes > Cystofilobasidiales > Cystofilobasidiaceae > Cystofilobasidium > Cystofilobasidium bisporidii. The sequence continues at coordinate 23,343 of MVAK01000020.1, forward strand.
AGCGTCGTGAAAGGAGACATGATACGAGCAGGTGGGAACGGATGAGAGAGGGAGTCGGAAGGCTTCTAGCCGCGCCGCGTCATGTGGAAGCTGCCCTCGTACCCCGAGTAGATCTCCTGTGAGTCCGGAGAGCGAGCGGCTCGTCGAGTCAGCTCTGTAGGCGAAAGACAGCGGTGGAAAAAGGCGAAGGTGAGGAAGCGACGCGTACCGGGCTAAACGTGTCGCGCCACCTGCCGACCATCGTCCCGCCGCCGACGACGTACCCGCGATAGAGCCACCTGCCGCGGCTTTCTGGCGAGTAGTCCTTGAGCAGGTAGACGAGGCCGTCCCACAGCCTGACTCTACCAGAAAGGTTGAACCGGCCCCAGGCTGAATGACCCGTGCCAGAGAGGACGAGCTCGAGGCGGTCAACCTCGGCCTGCGTCCCGCTCGCTCGCAAGCGGGCCTCCTCGCCCGCCGATACGTTGGTGTAGCCCGGGACGCCGGTCACCTCCTCGCCCGTCGGAGAAGCAAGCGAGAAGGGAAAGGTAAAGTCGGCGGGGAAGAAGGCATTGAGCGAGGGCGTCGCCTCGGACGACGTGGGGGGCGGTGTGCCCGCAGCGCGTTGGACAAGGCGCTCCTGGACGCGAAAGATTTGGGGCTGGATGCCGAAAGCGCCCTCGTAAATGACGCGGTCGCGCCCGCTGAGCATATCTCTGAAGGCAAATGGGCGTGGGAGACGAGTATCAGCGCTGTGAAAACATCGACAGAGAGGATGAGGATGCCGGCCGCGCTGCAAGACACGCACCGGTACGAGTCAAAGTCGAGGAACGCAAACTCGCCGCCCCAGACGCCGTCAAACGTTCCACGGACCTTCCAGATGCCAAGACCCCTGTTGCCCGTCCCGATGCGCTCGTCGGTCTCCTGCTCCTCAACCTGACCCGCCGTCGAGGATGGCGCCGACGCAAACGGCTCGCGGCACGAGATGAGGCGATCCCACTCGAGGTCGAATGCGAGCGACTCGCGCGGAGCGTGCTGCATGATTGGCGAGTGAGAGGCGCCTTGCACTGCGGCTGGTGCCTGGGGCGCGGTCGGGCCAAAGGGATGAGTTGGCCCAGCAGGAGGCGCCAGCCCGTCGTCCCTGGCCTCTTCGTCCTCGTCCTCATCGTCCTCTGCGTCGCGCCGGATGGTCGTCCGGAGGAAGAAGCTCATCATGCCGGCCCAGCAGGCATTTGGCTTGCCAATGTCGAGGTCGGCGCCAAAGTAGGGGATTGTGACGGTCAACGGCCTTGGGCTGAGGTCGGCGAGGAAGGGCTGGTCAATCTCGGGCGAGCGTGACGTGGCCGTCGGGGATGAGGAGGGGTCGGCATCGGGAAGCGGGAGCGGCAGGCAACCGAGCGTCCACGGCTGCATGTGGGCGTCGAACTGGCGGACAAGAAAAGTCAGCCTCGTAGGACGGGCATCATGAACCAGGTTTGGAGCGAGCAGGGGGGGGGCAGCGTACAAGCTGGGCAGCAAACACAAAGACGCGCAGCATCGTCCGGTTGCGCTCCTTCTCAAGCTGCGTCTCGCCTCGAAGGTCGCCCTTTCCCTTGAGGTACCAAAACAACCAGACGGTGAGAGCCACCTCGACCGTATCCGTAGGGATCGCGCGGGCCTCAATGCTCATGCGCGCAGGCAAGAACGCCGCCCCCGGCCGGGTGGAGTGCCGCGCGAACGCCCGCCCTGCGATGGCCGAAATCCAGCTCGAACTACGGCCGTAGTTGCGCAACAGAAACAAGTTGCGACCGTCGTTCTCCAGGCACATGAGCAGGGTGACCCAAAGTACCTCGTCGTGCGACGGCCGGCGGGACGGGGCGCGAGCGTCGCTGGACTCTGCCTCCGGCGCAGGCGGGTGGTTCCGAAGCAGCTTGAGTACGGCCCACCGCCGCTGGAGCTCGAGCGCGAGCCGGGGCGACGTCAGGCGCGACTTTGGAAGTCGCCGGTGAAGAGCCGGCAGATCGAACGTCGCTCTGAAGATGGACGCGTAGAGATGCGGGAGCGCCGACGGTTGCAGGACGGCGTGCGTGCGCCGGTCCACGAGCACTGCCGGTGTGGGCCGATGAGAAGGGGATGTCAGCCTGGCGGTCTTGAGCCCGAAGCTAGAACAATTGATGAGAGAGGCGCACGCAGCGAGAGCAGACCAGCGGGCGGTCGAACTGTTGACTCGACGGCCGCATGATAGGCGATGAGCTCTGCAGATGACGGCCGACGAGCGAGACAAAAGCAGCCAAGAGGGGGGCGTCGGGGAGGCACACGACAGCAACGGCGGCCATCAGTGATAGGTCGGCGGGCTACGGAGGGTCAGGCGAGCCAGACGTACCGAGCACGTCCGGGGGTACATTTCCTAGACCTGCCATAGCGGGGCAGCAGCGAGGGGTGTTGTGGGCTAGGTTCGTCGAAGAGGCTTCGTCGTGGGTGTTGGCGGGTCGGGTAGCGGCAAACGGAATCCGGAGATGGACGACGCTTTGTGCTCGTGACGGCCATCTCGTCACATTCGCGCCATCCACCCCTTGTTCTCTGCCTTAAAGCAGCTCTGATAGGTGCGCATCGCAGCGTATCTCGTGCTGCCGTTCTCATGCTTGACTGAATGACCCTGACGTCGTCTTCCCCTCGCCCCCCTTTCGACCGCAGCCGAGCCCCCCCCCCCCTGCATCCCCTTCTACCTCGACTCGAGCACAGCAGCTGTCTCGCCAGCTCGCAATATGTCGCAGCCACCCTCAGCAGTCGCCCAGAAGCATGACGGCCCGCACGAGGTTCGGACGGCGGACGGTGACTTGCTGGTGCTGACGCACGGCGTGCTGGACGAGTCGGCGCTCGTCAACGCGGTCAAGGACGCAAAGGCCGGCGCCGTCTGCTCGTTCATCGGGACGACGCGCGACACGTTTGAGGGTGCGCTTGATCTTGCTCGTCACCCCGCTTGCTCGGATCAACAGCTGGCTGACCCGGCGTGCGAGATCTTCCGCCGGTCGGCTGAGGCAGACAAGGTTGTTACCCACTTGTCGTACCAGTCGTACGTGCCCCTCTGCCTAGCGACGCTGCGCATGATAGCGGCCAACGCCCGCACGCACCCGTCTCTCGTCCCGCCGGCCCAAATACACCACGTCGCCATCTCCCACCGGCTCGGTGTCGTCCCGACAGGCGAGACGTCAATCGTCATCGCAGTCAGTGCGTCGCACCGGCGCGAGTCGTTTGCGCTATGCGAGTGGCTGCTCGAGGAGGTCAAGAAGAAGGCGCAGGTGTGGAAGCGCGAGGTATATGCTAACGGCGACAGCGTCGAGGGCGCCGTCGACGGAGGGAGTGAGCCCCAAAGCGCATGGAAGGAGAACTTCAAGGACGGAAAATGGTGATTCGGCGTGGCAACTCGAGGTGGTGGTCGGGGTCGCCGTCATGACACTTGCGGCCAAGGCCGGTCGACGGAGCGAGAACCCCAGATACGTCGTCAAAGGGGTCATCGAGATCGGTCGTCTCAGGGGCGTCTCTCACAGCTCAGCTTTCGCGCGGGTGGCGCACGAGCTCAGCATACAGCGACTCGGGCAAGTCGCGCACGAGCAGGACTGTCATCGCGATGATGCGCCGCGACTCGAGCGGAGGAAAGTTGGGGCCGAGCAGCTTCATCGGCCTAGAGCGCGGACAGTCGACCGAGCGGGACGGGAGTCAGTCAGGCTGTCTGGTTCATCCTCGATCGACAAAAGACGACGGAGGTGAGACGTACGATGACGCTTCCATCAGCTCCTCCTTCATCTTGAGGACTTGCGCGATGACGCAGAGGATGTTGAGGTGCACTCCGTACGCGAGCAGAAAGTCCCACAGCTGGATGACCTCGTCGAGCCTGATTGATGAGGACAGGTCAGAGCAGCGCGGCGCGGGGAGCAGTCAGTCCGGAATCGGTCGCCGGGACGTACGGTGGGGTGCCCGCGCAGAGGGTCATCACCGCTGAGAGTACGCCGCAAAGGAAAGGGGGGGGGGAGGTCGGTCAATGCGCTCAGCTACAACGCAGTAAGTGGGATAAAGGCGCACACTGGAAGGCATACAGCTCAGCCTGCAGGTTCTTGGAGCGCAGGTAGTCGAAAAGTTCGGGGTCGAGGATTTGCAGGCAGCGGTCGAGCAACTGGCACAAATTGAGTCAAGGGGAGGTGCGAGGAGGCCGCCGTCAGTCAGATACGCGTGGAGCAAAGCGTGACTCAACTCGCAGTGTCGTGCGTGGTCAGGAAGACATGTCCACTTACGTGCAGGCCCTTGTGCACGCCCGTCAGGTTGGGCGTGACGTACGTCGGGCAGCACTCTTCGATGAACTTGGAGAAGGCAAAGTAGGCCTCGAGCTCGCTCGGGAACACGTAGAGGAACGGCGCGGCAAGCACGTTCATTCCCTGGACGTAGGCGAAGCTGTCTGCGGAGAGAGCCCCTGTCAGTACCTCTCAGGCAGATCGCTGGGAAGGAAAGAAGCGAAAACGGACCGTGCGACCATGCGAACGCATTGAGCAGCCGAATGAGCGCCTTCTCCGAGACCTTGTCCCTGAAGTCGCGGTCCGTCGCCAGCGTGCGGAAAGCATCATTAGAGACTGCCGGATCCTCTGGTGATCAGCTTGCCGATCAATTAAAGCGAGCGTGAGCGATGGGAAGAGACGGACTCTTGTCATGGACAATGCTCCGGTCCTGGGCGACGAGCGTGAGGTACTCGGCCGCCGAGACCTCTGCCACGTCGAGGAAAATCTTCCAGATCGTCGGACGAAGAGGCGGTCTTCCCCCAGCCTGCGGTACCCGGGGGGAGAAAAGAATCAGGACAGGAGCGGCAGAAGCCAGCAGCAGCGACAGAAGCTGCTGCGGGTGTAGCTCACCCCTTGGACACCGCCCTCGGCCGGGATGCCATCCGTCAGGATGCCGAGCCGCAGCTGCCGATGGCTCGACTCAATGATCTCAGCGGTCGTCTTGCTACGCGACGACTGCTTGCGGGACGAGGGCTTGTTGGGGTGGGCCAGGAGGTACGACAGGGAGTCGTCTGCACAGATTGGGCATGAGGTCAGCCGGCTGCAGCTGAGCTCGGCGCAATGGGCTAGCTGTGAAAAACTGTAGACGGCTCACAAAGCGAGTCCGAGGCAGAGGCCGTCGAGGTCAGGGAGAGGGCCGAAGACGCGCTCATGGAGGACTACGTCGGGCATGGGAGTTGGAGCAAGTGGGTTTCAGGCGAGAAAAGAGATGCTCTCCTTTCATCTCGCCCCCTGTCGCTGGCACGCGCTCGAGCCCCTTTCTCGTTTGAGCGTGGTTTCAAGCTGCACATGTCCGGCCTCGCTCTCAACAGTCTCGTCAACTTGCACCATTCAGGAGAGCAGGCAAGAGTACAAGTGAGGCGTGTAGAAGGACGATTGTGGTACAGGGCGGCTCAAGAGACCAGAGTGAAGGAGATGGTCAGGTCACTTGCAGGGCGCGGGCGACGCGACCGACGGCAGAAGGACGCTACTCAGTCGTCTTCCGAGTCGAGGTCGATGTATTTCTCCTCCGGGGGAGGGCCGGCGCTCCCTCTATCGCGGGCCGGGGGCTTAGTGCTGGAGCCGTCGCGGCCCTCGGGCACCTTCACGGACGACCAGCCGCCCTTGCGGCCCGCGATCGGCCGAAGGTCAAGCTTCTCCTCGTCGGCGCCCTCGTTCTTGACGAGCAGGGCGATCGCGCGAAGCTGTCGCCGACGAAGACGAAAGAGCTGGTCAGCACTCGCAACGGTCCACAAACAGCGAAAGACAAGAGCAAGGCAGAGAGGGAGACCGCACCCGCTCCTTCTTCTCCTCGGGCGTCTCGTCGGCGCGCAGGGCACCAGTCGCCAGCATCGAAGGATCGTAGCCGATCGCCTTGATATGCTCGGGCTTGAACGCGCTCTTCTTGCGCTTTGGCGCTGCTCCGTCGTCGTCCTCGTCCTCGCTTGGCGGCAGCTCAGGCTCCTTCCCCTTCCGGCCCTTGCCACCGCCGGCCGCCCGGCGCTCGTTCTCCTTCTCGCGCTCCTCGGCCCGCTGCTGGCGCCGGGCGAGCTCGAGCAGCTTGCCACCCTGCGTGCTCCCGCCGTCCTTACCGAGCAGCTCGAGGATCTTGGCGTCGGCCTCTTGCTCGTCCCGCTTGCGCTTGAGCTTCTCGTGCTTGGTCCGCCCAATCTTCTCGCCGACGAACTCGAACCCGGCCGCCGACAGAGGGTCGCGGACGACGTGCCGACCGTCAACGTATGTAGGCTGGCGAGCCTCCCGCGTGTCGCGCGGCAGCAGGCCCCACCGCTCCTTGGGGTTGTAGTCATCTTTGCCGCCGCCGCCTTTGCTCTTGCCGCCGATGTAGCGGCCGCCGGCGTTGGTGCTTGCACCCCCCATGCCGTCCGTCCGCGAGCCGCTCGGCTTGTAGCCCACCGAGAAGGCCGATGTGCTCGATGCGAATTCGGCCCGACCCGATCGCAGCTTCTTGTGAAGGGCGTGCACGTGGAAGTCGCACGTCTCGCCGTTGCGGCTGCGAAAGGAGGGCGTCGAGTGGGTTCATACTTGACCTGTGAGCTGGGGTAGAAGAGACAGGCCAGAGAAAAAGAGGCACGCACGTGTCGACCCAACTTGAGCAGCGATTGCCATCGGCCTTCAAGGCAGTGCACCGACCCATGTCACGCGCGTGGCCGATCTCGATGACGGTCTCGGCCGAGATGGGGTTGAGCGCGAGCGCATTGGTGAGCGGGTGGGGCGATTGCGCGTTCTGGACAGAGGCAGAGCGATAGAGAGCAGGAAGCTTCAGCGCGCAGCTTCTGGTGGGCAGAGAAGTAGAGAGAATGAGCGCACCTTGAGGGGACGCAAGACTCGCGGGTTGAGGATCGCGAGCACTGTGCCGATGCGGACGTTCCAGTACTTTTCAAAGGCCCCTCCGCTGCCGCCCTTGTAGATCTTGCCCTTGCCGCCTTTTGGATTGACGCACGAGTCGGCCTCAAACAGGAGCATGTTGACGGTTGCGTCGCCGGTCGTTGAGCTCTTTCCCAACGACCGGGGCGGCAGCGCGACGAGGCGGAAGGTGATGAACTTTTTCTGGCGCGCTGGCTTGAAGGCCGGCCTGCCCCCGCTGGCCTTCGGCGGCCGCACCTTGCAGCCGTTGGGGTCGCCGTTTGAGTTGGTCCCCTCGTCACCGGACGAGTCCTCGTCCTTGCCCATCGACGGCCCGCCTTTGGTCGTCCGGATCGCTCCGACCTGCTCGGCGACGACGGCGATCGTCACCCAGTCACCGTCGACCGGGACCGTGAAAGACGTGCCGTCGCGAGATGGGTTGATGACGGAATACAGGAGCGAGGGCGGGATGTAGAAGCGATCAGATAGATGCTCCTGTAGCATGTGGTGCGACAACGTCCGCTTGCTGCAACAGGGCGGACGGGATCGAGCAGCGCGAATCGTCAGCCGCAGCAAGGACGCAGACACAAACGAGCAAAAAGAGCAGTCGCACCTCAGCCGTATTTGCGAATTGGGCTCGATCGATGCCCACCGACCATCACCTTCAGGCCCAGCGCCGTGCTCGACGGGGCCCATCTCGAGCTTCTCGACGATGCGCAGACTGTCCTCGTCGCGCTCGACCTTGACGCGGGCGGCGTCAGCCTGCCCCTCGAGCTCGGCCCGCAGACGCTCCTCCTGCTGCTCGGCCGTCTCGCGCCCTTTGTCCTTGGCCGCCGAGGAAAGCGACGGAGCGGAGGCGGCCTTGGTAAACGACGTTGACCGGTTGGCCTCGACACGCGCGGTCGCAGCCGACTTAGATCGGTGCTCGCCTAGCTTGGACGTCAGCGTGCTCGGCTTCGACGAGGGCGGGATGTAGTAGTTGGCGACTTCCTTCTTAACCGGGCGTGCTGCAGTCAGGCAATAGAGCCACCAGAAGAGGCCAGAGCCAGGGTCAGCATACTTGCGACCAAGTCGGCGCCCGCACGTTTGAGCAGCTGCTGCGAGCCAAGTGAAGGGCGCGTACTGTCGACGACCCGACCGTCGCGAATGACGTGATGACGGTCGCCCGGAGGCCGTGTGAAGTCTTGCGGGTTGAGCGAGCCTGCAGCAAGGACGAAACCGGGGAAACGTCAGCGGGCTGTCTCGTGGGAAAGAGCGTAGTGCGAGGCCGTGGAGCCCAGGTGGGACGAACTGGTGGACTTCTTGACGGGGCTCGCCTGGACGAGGATGCCGCCCGACTTGGCCGAAGCTGCACGACCACCGCCGCTGGCAGACTGAGAGCGTTCGGAAGAAAGCAGGTCCTCAAGGTGGCTACTCATGGTCAGACGATTGAAACGGGATGGAGGAAGGGAGGAGCGTACGGGAGCGGGGTCTCGTCGCCTGCGCTCTCCAGTCAGGCGCGTGAAGCAAGGCGCGTCGGGAGCGCCAGGCTCTGAGCTGTTGAAGCTGGCGCTAGACTTGCCTGCCGGAGTTTGAACATCGCTGCGGCTCAAAAGGGCGGTTTTCAGCGCGGCCTGTGAGCTTGACCCTCATCCTTCCAGCGTGCGTTCCTCCCTGTCCCCCGTCTTTGCGCTTGACTCCTTTTCATAAATGGGAGTTTGTGCTGACCTCGCTCGCGCCGTCTTTCTCTCCAGTCTTTTTGAGTCACATGATGACACTCCCCGAAGCAACGACATGAAGCCTCGAGGACCCGTCCCCTCACGGGTGTACGCGGACCTCGGCGCATGACATCGAGCGGACGGCTTCACCACACCTTGTTATTGAAACAGGTGCGCTCTTGACGCCATGGTCTGACCCCCTCTCATCAACCGCTGGAAGGTTGTTCTCTTCATCTGAGGGCTGCACGGTCGTCGTGGGCGAGATGACGAGGGCGCACCGGGGGTTTCGTCTGCTCGGGCTTCCCTCGCGCCCCTCAGGAGCCTTACGCCGCCGGCCCCTCTTCGTAGCCGCCACTCCCTGCTCCTTCTCTCGATCCATGCTCCTGCCGCGCAAGTAACTTGTCCGTTGTTGCGAGCTCGTCAGACGGAGCGAAGACGCTGTCGCGCGCTCGTCGCCGCTCGACGCGGAGCAGCAAGCAACCGCGGCCGGGCCCGTGTCCGTTAGCCCGTCAGCCGAGACCGCACGACACCAGCCGACGCTGCCCTTCGCCTTCGTCCTTCTCTCTCTCTCTCTCTCTCTCTCGTTCATCTCTCTTTTTCAGACACGGTCAAGCAGCGCGCGTCCAGCCCCTTGCTCCTTTGTGCAACCGGGTCAATTCTCATCGCTGGTGGCCGTCCCTATTGCTCCCTCGCCTCGACCTCGTCTCCTCGGCCGCGTCCCCTTCTCCAGCTTGCTCGACCGCCGACGAGCTCGACGCCCGGCCCATCCGCTGCCCTTGCTCCTGCAAACTCCTGCTCTTCGCTCGTCGCCCGCCTCTACGCCATGGGTCCCGGACTGCAGTCGGACGATCCGATAATCACGCACCTGCTCAAGTGCCGTGTACGTCGTTCTCTTGTCTCGTCCCTCGACCGTCGTCGAGCTGCTTGCTGACCTTCGCCCCCCCCCCTTCATCCGGCCTCTGCCACGCGCCGCCGGACAGCACCTGCCCGAGCACAAGATCAAGGCGCTCTGCAGCCGGGTCCAGGCGATCCTGCTTGAAGAGTCCAACGTCCAGCCGGTTCAGAGTCCCGTCACTGTCTGCGGAGACATCCACGGCCAATTCTGGGATGTGATTGAGCTTCTGCGGACCGGCGGCATGTGCCCCGACACGAGCTACATCTTCATGGGTGCGCCCGCAGCTCTCTCTTAGGCACCTGGCCCGTCCAGCTCTGCTTCGCTGCTCCTCACTCCTTTACTCGATGGTGCGCAGGCTGACCAACACTGCCCGCTTCTCCACCCGCGCCGGCACGACCTGCAGGCGACTTTGTCGACCGAGGGCTTTAGTGCGTGCTCGACCTGCTACCATCCTCAGCGCAAGACGTACCGCGCTGACCTTCTCGCGCGCTCTCGACTGTCCGATGCAGCTCGCTCGAGACATTATCACTCCTGCTCGCTCTCAAAGCTCGGTGCGTCGCCGGATGTCCCGCGCCTCATCCGCGGCTTCTGACGACTGACGGGCTTGCTTCACCCTACTCCCACCCTGGCAGCTACCCCGACAAGATCACGCTGTTGCGGGGCAACCACGAGAGCAGGCAGATTACTCAAGTGTACGGTTTCTACGACGAATGCCAGCAAAAGTACGGCAACGCCTCGGTGTGGAAGGCGTGCTGCCAGGTGTTCGACTACCTGCCGCTCGGCGCCCTGATCGACGGCCAGGTACTCTGCGTTCACGGGGGCCTCAGCCCAGACATTCGGACGATCGATCAGATCCGGACGATCGCCCGAGCGCAAGAAATTCCGCATGAGGGCGCCTTCTGCGGTCCGTCCCCCTTCTGTCCGTTTGTCCTGTCCGGCCCAAGGCACGAGTCCTGACTGACAGTGGCATTCTATTCCTTGCCCTCCTCTGCTCACCAAGACGTCATGTGGTCGGATCCTGTGCGTTGCGCCCGTTTCTTGCCCAGCTTCCAAGGTGCCCAGCTGATCCTCGTGCGCTGGTGCTCCTGATCTGCGCCTTCAGGATGGTGCGTCTCGCCTCAGCCACTTCTCCACCGGTTGTGCGCCGTAAGCTGTTGGCTGACGTTGCGCCATGCCTGCGCTCCCTCTCAGACGTCGACACATGGGCCGTCAGCCCGAGAGGCGCCGGCTGGCTGTTCGGCGCAAAGGTGACGCAGGAGTTCTCACACCTCAACGGGCTGAGCCTGATAGCGCGTGCGCATCAGCTCGTGCAGGAGGGTTTCAAGCACATGTTCGACGAGCAGCTCGTCACCGTCTGGAGCGCGCCAAAGTCAGTGCTCTTGCCGGCTACTGCACTCGCCATGGTCTCGATTCGAGCGGCCTCGCTGACAAGACCTCGCCTGCGCTCGACAGTTACTGCTACCGCTGCGGCAACCTCGCGTCCGTCATGGATGTCGGCGACGGCGGCAAGACGTCGTTCAAGACGTTTGACGCTGCGGCCGAGAATGAGACGGATGAGCGCAACCCGGCCAGCCGGAGAGCGGTGAGCCCTTCGCTTCAAGCTTTGATGTGCGCGTCGATCCCGCCAATGTTCGCTGACGCTCTTCGCGATCCTGCTCGCTCGCTCGTCGTCCCAGGGCCTGCCATCGTACTTCGTCTGAGGGGCGCGACATCTATCTAGCGTCAGTCGCCTTCCCTCCCCCCCTCCCCCACGCATTTCCTTCCCTCTTGTACACGCACACACCCACAACCTCCTTCACGACGCTGGTCAACTCCCCCAGTGCATGTATCTTTCGCACCCCGCCGGACGAAGACCGACCTTGCACGGCTGCGAGCGTGAGATTAGGAGAGACCGTGCGAGGACAACAGATCCGTTGGGGAGGGCTCGCCGAGAACAGCAAATGCGATACGAGAGGCCGGGGTGCGGGGCCCTCGGCCCGCCCCTGCGAATTGCGGCAACGGCGATGAGGGAGAGAGATGAGAGCCATGCCGCTTTGCTTCTGCTCCCCCCCTCACCCAACCCCTCCTCGCTCTCACGTCCTCCCTTCCCTCACCCCCTCACCCCTCACCCTTTCCACACTTCTCTCTCTGTCTACTCGCAACCATGGTCAAGGCCGTCGTCATTGGAGCTGGTCCGTCCTCTTGCTGCTCCCCTCAGCCCATACGGGCGCGTTGGGGCAAAGCACCTGACGCTGTCCGTCGCCCCTCCGTCCTGTCGGCGATACCATCTGGTGCGACCCTCAGCTGGAGGCATCGGCCAGCCCCTCGCCCTCCTCATGAAGACGAACCCTCTCGTCACCGAGGTCCGTCGTCTGTCCGAGTCCGAGCAAGATCTCTGGGCTTGTCAGGAGCTGGCTGGCTGACTGAGGATCTCGACCTCCGGTCACTGCCCTCGCTCTCACGCGCATCTCGCCTGCTTCGTCCCGGTCGCCCTACTTGCCGCCCACCGTAGCTCGCCCTTTACGACGTCGTCAACGCTCCTGGCGTGAGTAGCAGTCGCGATGCGTCTGAGCGCTCCTGTTCGGAACGAGCTGAAGACCTGACGTTTCGTTTGCCTCCCTTCGCGTGGTCCTAGGTCGCGACCGACCTGTCGCACATTGACACGCCGGCCCAGGTGACCGGCTACTTGCCTGCCGACGGTGGACTTGAGAAGGCTCTCACGGGCGCCAAGATCGTTGTCATCCCTGCCGGTCCGTCCCTTGGCTCTCTCCCATCAGCCTCTCGGTCGCTGATGCTGTCCTCCCACCTCTTGCGGCAGGCGTCCCGCGCAAGCCTGGGTCCGTCGGGCCATCTCGGTCCCTGCCCTTGCCCCCCCCCGAAGACGCCCGTTGACCAACCTGCCCCCGCTTTGTCGCCCGCGCTTGTTTCTCTCGCAGCATGACCCGTGACGACCTGTTCAAGGTACGTGAGCTGCTGCCCCTGCTGGGGGTCGTCGCTCTTGCTCGGCCCAGCGTCGCCCGCTGACACGCGTCGCTTCCCCCTCGCAGATCAACGCTGGAATCTGCCGCGATCTCGCCAAGGGCATCGCCGCCTACTGCCCCGACGCCTTTACGCTCGTCATTTCGAACCCCGTCAACTCGACCGTGCCCGTATTTGCTGAGGTCTTCAAGGCTGCCGGCGTTTACGACGCTAAGAAGCGAGTCTTCCCTCATCCCTCGGCCTAGTCTGTCCCGACGCGAAGGCCTCGTAGCTGACCCTTCAACCCGCCTCGTTCGCCCAACTCAGGCTCTTTGGTGTTACTACGCTCGACGTCGTCCGCTCCTCGACGTTCGTCGCTGCCGTCAGCGGCAAGCCCACGCAGGCGACCGACTGTGCGTTGCTGGTCGACAGGCCGCCGCCTCTGTGACGCATGCATGCGTTCAAGCTGACCGGCAGCGCCCATTCTTGCTGTCCCTCAGACACCATCCCCGTCATCGGCGGTCACTCTGGCGTCACGATCGTGCCTCTGTTGTCGCAGTCGGTCCCTGCCCTGCCCGAGGACGTGCTCGCCGACAAGGCCAAGATGGCCGAGCTCGTCAAGCGCATCCAGTTCGGCGGTGATGGTATGTCTGGCTGCCCCTCGGCATCGGGTTCTAGCGCCTGCACTGACCGCCTGACGTTCCTCCACGCTTTATCGGTTCAACAGAGGTCGTCAAGGCCAAGGACGGCGCGGGATCGGCTACCCTCTCGATGGCTTACGGTGCGTCTCCTTCCTGCTGCGCTTGTTTCGTCCGGCCCGACGACTGAGGGCCATCCTTGACTCCCCCCGTTCGCCACCAGCCGGCGCCAAGTTCGCGACGCTCGTTCTGAAGGCTGTTGTCGGCGGCGAGACCGGCCTCATCTCGCCCTCGTACGTCTCGATGACGGCCGACGCCGAGGGCGGCAAGTCGGTCATCTCTGACATCGGCAAGGAGCTCGAGTTCTTCTCGGTCAAGGTCGAACTCGGCGTGCGTATTCTCCACATCACACTTCATGTCACTCTCTGGCCCAAAGCTGATCCACCTGTGTCTTCCAGGCCGGTGGTGTCTCCAAGATCCTCCCCCTCGGCGCGCTCTCGGCCGAGGAGAAGGAGATGCTCGCCGCCTGCGTCCCCGAGCTCGAGGGTAGCATCGCCAAGGTGCGTTTGCTCGTCCCTTTTCCTTTGCACACCCGGTGTTGACCGTGCGACATCTTTCTCCACAGGGCGTCTCTTTCATCAAGGACTCTGACTCGAAGCTCTAGACGGCCGGGCGTTGCCTCGTGCCCTTCGCCATCTTCCGCTCTCTCCTTGCCCTTGCGCCGCCTCCTTTCCAACCTGTGTACTAGCCCTCGGCCCCTCTTCTGTCTCAAATGAAACGACTTTCATGCTGTCGGTCAAACGCAGACGACGAGCGCAGGGCTAGTATCGAGAGAAAGCGAGATCATCAGTATGTGCGTGCAACCCCCCTTCGACCTCTCAGCATCCCAACAGCCGCCCTCAATAGACGCCGTTCTCGGTGTAACTCTTCTTGTAGCCCGGGTAGACCTCGACGCCGTAGCCCTGGCCCGGCGGCGGATGGATGTCGTCCCAGTGCTTGCGTGGCAGGTGGCGCTTCTCGAGTCGCTCGTACCGCTCGAGCGCGTTGTCGAGCTGGCGAATTTTGCCCGACTGAGGGTGGCGACAGAGCGCACATTAGCGCGGGGCTGTCAGCGACTCATGCTCCTATCGAACACAGACAAGGGGGCAAGGGCAGGGCAGGGTCTCACGGGCGGGACAGCAAACTCGTACCAGCCCATGATGGGCGCTCCGACGACGCAGCCCGCAACGGCAGGAACGATCCGACCGCCTGCGAAATCACGCCGGGAGATAGCTTATCGTCAGCGCTACGCCAGGTGAGTTGGCGGAGGCAAGTGTAGGCGCACCCCGAAGCCCGATCAGGAAGCCGGCAGCGCAGCCTCCGGCGGCGCCGTTGGTCCAGTGGTTCTCCTGTAGCGAGCGGTGTCAGCAAGTCGAGGGCAGACGGATAAACAGAAGGCAACGCACCTGTCGGACGTTAGCCACAAGTGCCCGCGTACCAGCGAAGGCAGTGAAGACGGAGGCTGTTCAAAGACGGGTGCAAGAAGGGCGAAGAGGTGAGTCTCAGCCATTGCGTCCGGCCGAGCTTCCGGACGGGCCCCGCGACTGGCTGCTGCAGCCTGACGAGCGATGCGACGAACCAGACAGGCCAATCGTCCGGCCGAATTGAGTAAAGATGGGCAACCAGTGCTGCCCTCGGTTGAAGTAGGCGTTCTGCAAGCGAGCGAGGGTCAGAGCCAGGTCAGCTGTGCTGTTAGTTTGGACGGACAACTGGGGAAGGCTCAGTCAAGACGAGCCGTGCCGGCCGCACCTGGAACGTCGCGGCGAAGATGCCGATTCCAGTCCCCAGCATGACGTTCTTCCAGACGATGTAGGCGACCGGCTTTGGCCTGTAGATGCCGCCACTGCTGCCGTCATCGCCCTCGCCCTCGAAAACCGAGCGGATGGGGAACATGACGGCGCTAGGAAGCGGGCGAGCGTAGATGCCGGCGCCGATTCTTGCCGGGTCAGGGAGAGCGACGGCGGTAGGTGGCGAGCGGGATTGCCCTGCAACTTCTGGAGGCGAGGTCATCCCTGGCTTGCTAGATGACTGAAAGGGTGCGGAAGGCTGGTAGGGATGGAAGGACGAGGCAGGCAGATCGTGAGGTCGAGGTGATTGCGGGCGAGAGATGGCGGGCGGTCGGGCGCGCGAGCCGGCCGGCCGACCTGCGCGGGCAGCGGCCATAGCGTGCACCCGCCCCCGCCGCGCGTAGCTGCGCTCGAGAGGGCGGGTGCCAGTGGCACCTCGATGGCTTGCCAGCACCCGGCCGGGTCCCTCCACACTAACCTGGCCGCCTACATCGCCTTCACCAACGACTTTCGCCGGGCGCACCCTCTGCCCGCAGGGCTGACGGATACTGACAAGCTAGCAGCAACTAGCGCTCGCACCACTGCAGCCGCCAAAGCCTGGCAAGCGCACAAACTTGCGCTGAAGGAGGCCGAGAAGGGCGAGACGACACCTCAATCGGGCGACGACGACAGTCGATAGATGGTCCATTTTCTGCCTTCTCTTCGGCAGCTGTGCTCTCCTCTCTCTGGCATCCGAAGCTGGTCTTGCATCGTCGGTCGCTGACTCGCTGACTGCTGATCCCAAGCGCCACCCTACTCGATGTCCACCGACGGCTCAGTGAGCGTCGCTGCCTGACGCAGACCTTTCGTCCTCACTCCTCCACCCTACTCTGCGCCGCGTCTCCGATGGGAGCGACTCTTCCAGCAGTGCTGCGGGGCAGGGGATATTCGAAGAAAAGATCGAGCGAGCCGCAAAGCGGGCAGCCAGCAGGGCCAGTGCGCGCGGGTTGAGGAAGGCGCCGACACGTTGAGGAAACGCTGCAAGTCAGCATTGACCAGTCCCGCCCAGCCTTCCTCCAGGTGCGCGGGTCAGGTCAGACCGTGCGGGGCGTCGCCCCGCTCGTCTCTTCCCCAGCCACGAGAGCAGATGGCCCTGTGCAGGCTGAATGCTACGCTCGACAAGTGCGCCATGGCTGCTCGCTCTTGCGCACGCAAGACGCAGCGTTTTGGGCGAGATTTCCCAGCCCAACCGCCCCTCTGTCAAACGTCGACAGCGCTTCCGCCTGCCACCTCTCGGAAGGATAGCATAGCAGACAGTCATGTGTACGGCAGGGGATGACTGCGTGACATCGCAGAGTTTTGAGGACACCACTGCGACAGGCTGCGCCGAGGTGACTTCGATGCCGGCGTCCGTCGCCTTTGATCATCCCGCTCATGAAGGACGAGGTCTCGCGTCCGTCAAGAGAGGGACCGACGACCCGTGGCCGGCGTGCCAAATATCAGGCGAAAAGGCTGTGTCGCGCGGGTGCTATCGCGACTGAAGGCCGTCACCATGGCTTCGTCGCGCCGCTTTGCGCTCCTCCTTGCGCTGCTGCCGGCGCTTGAGCACGCGTTGACGCTCCCTCTGCTCGATCTCCTCCTCCGAGAAGCTCTCGAACATCTTGCCGGCCTTGAGTGTCGCCGGTGTCTCCTCGGGTTCGCCGACCCAGTCGTCCAGCCACTCTCGCACGCCCGCCCAGCCCGCCTCACGCACATTCCCCTCTTCGTGCGCACGCACGAGGATCGGCTTGGACCGCCCGCTGGGCGAGTGCGTCGTGAGCTTGACCGCGGTGCACTTGAGAAAGACGGGCGTCTGCGCGGAGGGCGCCGGCGGAGGTGGCCGCACGGTGTCCGCGTCGTCGGCGGCCTGCAATGCCGGACGGCTCTTGTAGCCGTACAGCCAGTCGCCAACGACGGGGGCTTTCAGCTTCTCGGCGCAGAACACGCGCAGCTGGTGCTTCCTGCCCGAGTGAGGGTGCAGGCGAATGAGCGACAGCCCGAGCGAAGCCGACCCGCCGAGGAAGGCGTACGATGTCAGGTTTTCGAACACGTGGTCCGGAGATGGCGAAATTGGGTATCGCGAGGGCGGAGGTGGGGGCGTGGCAGGGCCACGGTGGGGGGAGACGCGGCCCGAGGCGTCGACGGTGGTATATGTGGTGACCGGCCGGCTGAGCTGTTGTTCGACGGGAAGGGGCGCGGGCCGCTCCGAGGGATCGAGATACCGGCTGATGAGGGCGTAGTATGCTGCAGAAGCACGGTTGTCAGTGGCTCGGTCAGAGAGCCTTCGGGGCGACAAGAGAGGAAGTGCTGTACGCACTCTTAACAATTTCGTGGCTACAGAATTGGCGGGCGAGTTCCTTGGCCTTGGGCCGCGTTAGGGCAAGGATCATGGGGCCCTCTACGTCCTTGTCGAGACGGTGCATCGCGCGAATCCCGTGGTGCTTTCGCTTCGGCTCCAACTCGAGGTCCTCGAGCGCCTCGACTTCGGCCGCTGCGTCATGGGAGGGCGAGGGCGGCGACGGCGGCGCAAGGCGCTGGGCCAGCTCGTAGAAGTGCTGCTCGAGTGTAGGCTCCTGGAAACGTGTGCAGTCAGTAGGAACAGTCGCAAGGTGTCAGCGGGGATGTCCACTCAGTCGGGCAAGGCGCAGAGAGACCGCTCATATACGCACGCCCAGGTCGAGACGCGCGTGGTCCTGCCCGCCCTGGGCGGCGAGTCCGACAGGCTTGTGAACGACGCAGATGCCCTGTAAGCACAAGTGAGTAAGGTGACGACACCGTGTCAGCATGCGCAGCAGCAAGGGGGCAAGAATCTTAGGAAGGCGATGTCCAGGTGCAGGAGCTGTCGGTCGACCAGGGGAGCTGAACGCACGGGCGAGTGGTGCAGCACCCGGAGCGGCGGGACGCCGCGGGGCAGCTGTGTCGAGGTATGATCAAACGCCAGGGCCCGCTGAGCGACTCGCTGGACGACCCGCCTGCCGGCGCCATAAGAAGGCATGCTGTCGAGTCGCGAGGTGAGCGAGAAGAAAGACAGAGATTGAACAAGGCAGGGATGCACGGTCAGGTCTGAATCGAGAAAGCGGTCGTCTGCGCGGGCAGCAGGACTGCAGCTTCAGAGCTGGCGCACGGGCCCCCGCAGCCGCGGTTGGCCTCGCCCGCCCGCCCGGCGTGTTTTCCAGCGCTGGTAGCCAACGCGTCCTCCTCGCTCAGCCAACATCGACCCTCTCGACTCGCCCCACCCTCTAGAGACACCTCCCACCCCTTTTCTCTCGCCTCGGCTACACCCTCATTGTCGTCACCAGCCCCGATCGCGAATGTCGTCCAGCTACGACCCAGCCAAGATCTCATTACGGCTGCTCAAGCGCGCCGAACTTCAGAAGCTCTGCAAGGTCAGTCCGAATCGACGCGGGCGACGGACCCGTCATCAGGGCCCGGCTCCCTCCTGCCCTCTGGCGTCCAGCGTCGTGGCCTGAGCCCATGCTTGAATGCTGCTCGAGCTGGAACTTCCCACTGATGCCGCGCCCTCCGCCTCTGCTTTTCTCCTCCTGCCGATCCCTTGGAACGCTGCTCCCTGGATGTGTGACGCCGGACCTGTCGCCGCCCCTTTCTGTACCCCTTCAACCCGCCCGCCCACCTTGCTATGTCCTCCTCGTTGATTTTGTGTCGGCAGGAGTACGAGATCAAGGGCGCCAACCAAAAGAACGAGGTCTTGATCAATCTGATCCAGGCCCACGTCAAGCAGGACGGCGGCGGCTTGCTCGTGATGGAGGACGAGCCCGAGGAGCCGGCAGCGCGCCCCCCTTCGTCCGTCCCTCCTGCTTCAGCCCACCCCGCCCTGCGAATCCGCCAGGACGCCTGCCCGATCCATCCACACCTCGCAAAGGTGGGAAACGACCTTCCGCACCATGACTGACACCTGCTGCTCGTCCTGCTGCTCTCTGCCGTCTCACGTTCCTGGCTCCCCTTCAGCCCGCCTCCGGCCAGAGCCCCCTCCCGTGGCCGCAACCCTCCCTCCTCGACAGCAGCCTCGTCGAACAAGCGAGGCTCGCGCAAGAAGGCTTCGCCAGCGCCTGAGAGGACCAATCCGGATAAGCCCGCAATTGATGACGAGGTCCTGATGGTCGAGACGGCCGAGCAGCCGGAGGCCGAGAGTCAGTCCCCCACCTGTCCGGAAGTATCTTCTTGCTCCGAACCGGCTCTGACCTCTCCATCCTTCGGATCGACCAGGCTCGGTTCAAGCTGCCCGGCGCAACCGACCACCTCCTCAAATTTCTCCCTCGCGACCTCTCTCGCCGGTGCTCTCCCCATCCCAGCCGCCGATTGCGCGGCCGCAACCCCGGCCGAACGGTGCCGCATCAACGTCAACCGACGCCGACCTCCTCGCCCGCCTGCCCGAGCTGGTCGCCCTGCTTCCCTCGCTCCAGCAGCTTCCCTCCCTGATCCCAACTCTCACTTCCATCTCGGCTCGAGTCGACAGCAGTGCTGCTGCTGCGCTCGCCCGTCACACGGCGCTGCAGTCGTCGCTCGACACGCGGTCGGCCTCGCTCGACAATCTGTGGGGCGAGTTTGGCAGCGTCGACACCCGGCTCAATAACGTTGAGTCGACGCTCGGAACCCTCCAGGGTAGCGTCAACAACCTGTGGACCGAGCTCGGCGCGCTCGACCAAGAGAAGACCGGCTTTGTCAGGGTCGACGACGTCCAGCGGACCGTCCGGACGATGGAGCAGGTGTGGGACGACAAGCTCGGCGCGCTGCGTCGACATTTGACGGTCAGCGCCCCTGTTGCTGCGCCCTCTCGCTCGGATCCGATCGCCGCTGCTTCGTCAACGCTATCCAAAGCACCGACCGCCAGTGGGTCGCGCCTCCCATCCTCGTCACTCGGCAAGCACGCGCGCAGCAGCTCGACCTCGTCGACCTCGATGCCGCCGCCGTCTCTGGCGGGACCGTCCTCGACCGCTTACCCATCAGGTCTGGGTCACCCGAGCGTCGCGAGGGACGCCGATGGCCACGCCAGCAAGCGCCAGCGCGTCGTCTCCGAGATGGCGGTCGAGGGTCTGCTTGGTGATGACGACGACGACAACGACGACGCACTGGCAGACTCGAGCATGCGCTCGCCGAATCGCCCACTTCAGATCTCTTCGCCCGTTCGCCCGCACCCTCCGTCTACCCCACCGCCCCGGGCGTCGCCCTCGCTCACGGGACCAGACCCGACCTTCACGCCCTCCACGTCGACCTCGGCCACCAAGGCCAAGGCCAACCCGACGCCGCAGCACCAGCTACCGACTCAGGCGTTCCCGCTGTTCGCGACATCGCCCCGGCCGCCCAAGGAGACGCCGACGTCGCCGACGCATGAGAGCCCGCGGCGCGTCGTCGGCCAATCTGCGACGGCAAGCGCCATGAGCCTCACCCCGGGCAGAACTCTGTTCGGCGCCGAGACGCCTCGGTCGCGCGCGGCTCGCGGGGCGACCGGCTTGACGCCTGCCCAGCGAAGACTCGCGTCTGACTCGCACCCACCATTTGGCGCCGGCGCCGCCGCCTCTGGGTCGACGACGTCCCCGCCGCAACAGGCCGGCGCCCGGACGCTCAATTACGACATTGCCCAGCAGGCCACGACCTCCCGTCCGACTGGCCTGGCCTTGCTGCCCTCGCTCCCGCTCACAACGTCCGATGCATCGTCTGCAGCCGGCAGCACGCCGACCGACCCGCACCAGCCTCTATCGTCGTCGTCATCTTCTGCGTCAGCGACGCTCGTCAGCGCTGGCCCGTTCCCATTCCCGATTCATCCGACGCCGCCGCCGTCGCGCCCTGCGCCCAGGGGCGTGCCGCCTACCCCGCCCGCGCCAAGGACCATGTTCGGCACCGAGCGCGACCGCGACGACCGCTTCGGCGACGACGAGGCTTGAACGGGCGCTCGGTCTCCAGCTCCTTCCCTGGTCAACCACACTCACATGCCTCTCCCGCCAGTTGACTTCGCCCCATCTTGCTAATCTATTCTTCGCGCCGGCTCTTGAACTCGCAACGTCGTCTTCTGCCGCCCCTCCAGTCTTCGCTCCTCCTAGCAGCTGGCTCTGTACTTCAGTCTGTCCATATTGCGCGCGCTTTCCCGCCCAGCTATCCCTTGCTTTCAAGACGTCCTACAGGCCCCTTCTGTCTTCTCCTTCACCCACACCTTTTGCACATGCCCCTCGTCCTCTTTCGATTTTCCTGCCTCATCCATGCCCCCTTTCCTCTCGACCATTCTGGCGCTCGAATTGTCGCGCCGGCCTCCCACCCTCACATTTCGCAAGACTCCACCGTCGACGCCGGCTGCTCGCGCTCGCTTTGCCCCAATTCTGTCTTCATTGTGCGGCGGAATGCGGGTCGAGTTGAGCATGTGCAAGGCTCGAGGATGACGACCTCTGAACGAAGTGCAGGTGCAAGTCGTCCGCGAGCGCATCGGCGGGTTGCTTTTGCTTTTCGTCCGCGCGGGCCCAGGCAGGCGTGTGAGCCTGCAGCCGCTGCTGCCTCCCTCGTGCCCATCCAGATCCCTCCCTGTACATCAAGGCCCCTCCCTCTCTTCTCTCGACACCCATCGCTAGTCAAGGAGGACCCGCCAAAGCTTCTGAGAAATCCGTCAACGCATACCTCAAGAGATCCCTCTGCAGAACGATGGACGCCGGCCAACTGCTCGCCAACTCGCTCTCGCCTGGTTCGTCCTGCTACCCTGCTCCATGTCCTTGGCCCTCAGGGAGCCTCCAGCATCTCTGCAATCCTCGCTCTGCCTTGATGCCTCCTTCGACCGGCTCTTACGAGCTCGTCAGGAGCACAAAGGCTTCTGCATACTAGCTTAAGGTCAAGGTCTGCTACTGACGCCCTGTCCCTCGCTTTTCCTTTGCTCCTCCTTTTCCCTCGCCTCGCTCAACGAAATTGGCCAACCCGCGTGCGCATCCCTCGCCTCGCCCTCCGGACACCCGCAATCGCAGATCAGGCGACGAGACAAGCCGCCGAGGAGCAACTCGAGAAGGTTGCCAACGAAAACTTTGTGCGTTGCCTCGCGATTTGTCTTGAGATGGTGGGCAGGGACGGGAACTTTGGAGCTGTCGTCGTGCTCGCCGCTCGCCGCCTGGGAGCGAGCAGATTGCTAGGCTCTCCCTGCCTCGCCTTGCCCTCCCTCACTCCATTCAAGTTCTTCACTGACGTTCTACTGCACGTACCATCTTGATCTCCTTCGACAACGTGAACGATGCTGTCCACCAGACTGGCTACGTTGGCACGCTCATCGAGCAGCTCGCAAGCGAGGGCGCCGACCTCAGTGTCCGCAACGCCGCGGCTCTTGCGATCAAGAACGCCCTCACTGCCCGGGTGCGTCCGCCCTTCTATCTCTTGCTGCCCGCTCCATATCTGCTTGGCCTGCGATGCTCCGCTCATGTTCGCTCGCTTGGCTGACGATCGACATGGACGCCTGTTCATCGTGCTGCCCTTCCAGGACCCGTCGCGGCAGAATGCCATCAGCGAGCGCTGGATGTCGCTCGCGCCCCAGATCAAGCAGCAGGTCAAGCAGCAGGCGCTGCAGACGCTCGGCTCGCCCGTTGGCCGTGCAGGCGCCTTCGCTGCCCAGGTCGTCGCTGCTATCGCCGCCGTCGACCTGCCGATCGGCCAGTGGCCTGAGCTCATCGGCTTCCTGCTCCAATTTGTCGGCGACGAGAGCAACGCTGGCCTGCGCGGGTCCAGTCTGCAGGCGATCGGCTTCATCTGTGAGGCGGTCGTGCGTGTGCCCTCCCTCGATGGTCTGGTCGCCGCGGACGAGTGGGCAGTGTGGCTGACCCGCCCAACCGATCCTTGCTTACACTCATGCAGAAGCCCGAGATCCTCGCCAGTCAGTCGAACGAGATCCTCACCGCCGTCGTCCAGGGTGCGCGCAAAGAGGAGCCCTCGCCCGACGTCCAGAACGCCGCCATCAACGCCCTGTTCAACTCGCTCGAGTTCGTTCGCGACAACTTCGAGCGTGAGGGTGAGCGCAACTACATCATGCAGGTCGTTTGCGAGGCGACCCAGAGCCAGAGCATACCGGTCGTCGTCGGCGCATTTGAGTGCCTCGTCAAGATCATGCAAATCTACTACGACAAGATGGGCATCTACATGGAGCAGGCCTTGTTCGGCGTACGTTCGCTTCGGGCTTTCTTTCGGCCGCCGCCGGCCCCCGACGTCGCGTAAAGACTGACCACCCGGCGCAACCCCTCCCTATCACACAGCTCACCGTCCTTGGCATGCGGAACCCGGAGGAGAAGATTGCGCTGCAGGCGATCGAGTTCTGGTCGACCGTATGCGACGAGGAGATTGAGCTTAACCTCGAGGCGGCCGAGGCGGCCGAGTTCAACGAGGCGCCGGACCGCGAGTCCAAGAACTTTGCCAAGGTGGCACTGCCCCAGATCCTGCCGGTCCTGCTGCAGCTGTTGACGCAGCAGGAGGAGGACGCCGAGGACGACGAGTGGAACGTTTCGATGGCCGCATCGACGTGCCTGGCCCTTTTGGCACAGACGGTCGGCGACGATGTTGTCGCCGGTGTCATCCCCTTCGTCGAGGCCAACATCAAGTCGAACGAGGAGGAGGGCTGGCGCAAGCGCGAGGCGGCCGTCATGGCGTTTGGCTCGATCCTCGACGGCCCTGACCCTAAGGTGCTGTCTGGCCTCGTCGCCCAGGCGCTGCCGACGCTCATCGAGATGATGCAGGACCCCAACGAGCACGTCAAGGACACGACGGCGTGGACGCTCGGCCGCGTGTCCGACATTCTCATTGACTGCATCAAGCCCGACGTCCACCTGCCGCCTCTCATCCAGGCGCTCGTCACCGGCCTCGAGGACGGCACGCGCATCGTCGGCAACTGCTGCTGGTCGCTCATGAACCTCGCCGAGCAGCTCGGCACGGGCATGGAGGAGCCGCTTCCCCAGTCGACACCTCTCTCATCCTACTACGAGCACATCCTCGCCGCCCTGATGCGCGTGTCGCAGAAGTTCGCCCAGTCGAACGAGGCTAACGCGCGGACGTCGGCCTACGAGGCCATCTCGGCCTACGTCGCCCAATCGGCGACCGACACCCTGCCCGTCGTCTCGCAGGTGACGCTCGAGGTGCTCGCCCGGATGGAGGCTCTGCTCGGCATGCAGAACCAGATCGTCGGCTCGGACGACCGCAACAATTGGAACGAGCTCCAGGGCAACCTGTGCTCGGTCGTCACGTCGATCGTCCGCAAGCTCGGGCGCGAGATCCGCCCGCTGTCGGACCGCATCATGACGGTCCTGCTGTCGCTGTGCGACTCTGCCGGCAAGCAGGCGACCGTGTTCGAGGATGCGCTCCTCGCCATCGGCT
Organism: Cystofilobasidium bisporidii; assembly: GCA_014825535.1. Taxonomy (NCBI): domain Eukaryota; kingdom Fungi; phylum Basidiomycota; class Tremellomycetes; order Cystofilobasidiales; family Cystofilobasidiaceae; genus Cystofilobasidium; species Cystofilobasidium bisporidii. The sequence goes on from MVAK01000020.1 coordinate 47,541, forward strand.
CGGTCACGTCGGCACTCGAGCAAGACTTCCACCCTTACATCGGCGCCTTCATGCCGTACTTGTCGACCGCGCTCCAGGCGCAGGAGGAGTACCAGCTGTGCTCGATCGCCGTTGGCTTGATTGGCGACATTTGCCGCGCGCTCGGCGACCAGTCGGCCCAGTACTGCAACGACTTCATGACGGCGCTGCTCAAGAACCTTCAGAGCGACACGCTCAACCGTAGCGTCAAGCCGCCGATCCTGTCGGCCTTTGGCGACATTGCGCTCGCGATCGGCCCCGCGTTCCGGCCGTACCTTGAGACCGTCATGGCCGTGCTCGAGCAGGCCGGCCAGATGCGCCCCGACGCGTCGTTCGAGCTTGTCGAGTACGTCACGCTCCTGCGCGAGGCCATCATCGAGGCCTACGTCGGCGTTGTCTCGGCTTTCCGTACTAGCGAGCCCGGTCCGTCCTCCGCTCTCTCTGTCTCTGCGCTCTCCTGTCGCGGTGCGTCACTGACGCTCCCTCCTCTCCCCTTTTCAGGCCTCATCCACCCTTACGCACCCGTCATTCTCAACTTCCTCCAGCTCGCAATCGAGGACGAGGACCGGTCCGAGGCGGTCGTCCGGGGCGGCCTCGGCCTGCTCGGCGACCTCGCCGACACGTTCGCGCAGGGTCAGATCAAGGAGCTGCTGCTGCAGGAGTGGATCGCCAACGCGCTCAAGTCGGGCCGCGGAAAGGGCATGTCGACCGAGACGCGCAAGACGGCCCGCTGGACGCGCGAGGTCATCAAGACGGCGACGGCCTAAGGCAGGCTGCCGCTCGTGCCAGCCAGCTCACGCAGCCCTGTACCACCATCCTCACTTATCGCGATACCTTCCCTCCCGCCGCCCTATCGTCGTCACTTCGCCTTCGCCGGGTCACGCCAGTTGGCCTCCCCCTCAACCTCCCGATACCATCACGCTCCCGCCCCCGGTCCGCGTGTCAACCCTCGCCCCTGCCTCCCCTCCCCTTATCCTAGGTCTTGCTCGTGCTCTGCAAACCCTTTGTCACCATCGACCATCTCGTCTCTCCACGCTATCTTCCCTTCCCTTCCGTCCCTCTTTGTCTCTTTCTCGTCCCTCTGCCTTCCTCGCAATCCTCGTCGCAAACACCACTTAGAGGCGCGCTGCGCATTGTAGCCCTCTCACGTCGCATAGTCCACCCATCACGCCCCCTTCAATCCCACTGCATCTCGCCCTCCTCGCCCCCTTTCTTTCTTTCTTCACCTGACTCCCTTCGCTCTCTTCCTTCTCGCTCCACCCACCTCTACTCGAGCTAGACCAGACGCCCTGCTCGCAGAAAACGACGCGATGAATTGCACGCCCCCTCCCCTTCTTCCCTCGGCACGATGCTGCAGAAGCTCGAGCCGGGCTTGCTTGCTGGGTTGCGTGAAAGCTTGACTGCCCAGGGGAGGCGGGGGCAAGAGAAGCGTCATGACAAATGTCGTCGATGGAAGCGGTGGGGTTGCGGGATGTGCGTGATGTGTGGCGGCGAGTAGGGATACAACGAAGAGTGGCGAGGTCGAGTGCGTGTGGGTGGAATGACGGCGGCGTAAGACATAAGAATTGAGGGGCGTCAAGAAGCTGATCGAAGAGGGGAGCGAAGGCGAGAAAGGATGTGCGGCGTCGTGGGAGCGGCAGGAACAGCGAGTAGGCGATGCTGGAAGCGGGCATGAGGCGAGTTGCAGGTGTGCTCTCAGAGTCCGAGGCGCTGCATCCTACGCTCGGGCCGGTGCTCGGGCAGGCCGGTCGCCGGGTCGATCAAGGGCGGCGCCTCATAGCCGTTTGCCATCGCGTTGTCGCTGTCATCTTCGTCGTCCTCGTCGTACAACGCGTCCCCGTCGCGCTTGCGCGAGCGAGCTGGGCCGGAAGAGGTCGCGGCCGAAGGGGGGATGGCGAGCGAAGCCCGGCAGAAGGCCTCGTACTCGCGCAGCTGGTTCAGGAAGCCCTGGACGAAGCAGGACACAGGACCACTTGTGTCAACCTTTGATCGTTACTGCGCTGCACATGCGAGACAAAGGGACCACAGACGCACGATGTTGAGCGACATGCAGTACCGCCGCTGCTGGGTCCACTTGACGGCCTCCTCGAACGTCGCTCGCTGCGACAGCATGACGTAGCCGCAAACAATAGAGGGCGCCAGGGCGATCCCACCGTTGCAGTGGACGAGGACCGTCCCGCCCTGGCCGATGGCCGTCGAGATGAAGTCGTACGTTGAGGGGAAGATGCGGATCAGGTTCTGGTCCTGGGGATCGTCGGGCGAGGAGGAGGTCAGCGCGAGCGCGGCGGTCGGCGAGGAGGCGAGGCACCGACGGACCTCGTTGTCCGAGACCTCGACCGTCAGGTACTGGAAGTGTTCTGGGAAGCGGGGCTTGACGAGAAACGCTTCGGTCGCTTCGCGGACGCAGACGCTACGGTCAAGGGAAAGGACGGCGAGAAGGCGTCAGCCAAGTCACTTGCATGGCTCGCGAGGCGATGCCCCCCCCCCCTCTCCCCTCGGGGCTTGAACGACGGGCTCACATGTGCGTGATGCCGAGCGCCTGAAGGCCCTCGATCGTACGCGACGACTGGTAGCCGCCAAGGTAGAGGTTGGGCAGGATGAGCTGGGCCTCGCGCCGCATCTCGTACCTGCGAATGTGGGGGGTTGTTCATCCGTGGTGGGGTCGGTCAGCTGTTCTGCTCGCCCCTGCCTCTCTTTCTCAGGCGACCCGCTCGGCCAGCTTGGGGCACGCGCGAAAGCCGAGAGTCCAGACGCACCTCCACGACCCCTCGGGCTTGCCGACCTGAACCTGCGACAGGCTCGTGAACCCGACAAAGCCGTCGTCGGGGATGATGCGCTCGCTTTGGGGGATCGGACCGACGCCGGCGGGCTCGTGCACCCGCCAGGGGAGGACGTCGGTGAAGGCGGGTGGGGCGATGGATAGGTCCATTCGGCGTCCGAAGGGCGGGGTGAATCGAAGTGATGAAGAGGCAGATGAACAGGGTACGTGATGCGCAGGAGAGTGAGCGTCGGGAGGCGTCGAGAGCCGAACGTGGTTGAGGTCGAGGAGCAGGGACGGGCGGGCGGCTCCCTGAGCTGCCGAAAGCTGGAAGCTTTCTGCGCGGCGCAGTGAGAGCGAGCAAGAGCGGGCGACCGACGTCGGGCTATTCCGACCTTCACCTCGTCGCTCCTCGCCTCTTGGCCCTCGCACACCAGCCGCCACACGATCGCTCACCCACCCACCACATCCTGGGCTGACAGTGACAGAGAGGGGTATGCATCAGACTGGATACATGCAGCAGACGATTCTTTGAATCGCACGCGCGCGCGCGACTGCGCGCCGGTTCGGCGGTTGGCTCGCAGGATACCTGCTCTCCGAAGCAGTCCCGCCCAGCCTTCCCTCAGGTGCGCGGGTCTGGTCAGACCGTGCGGGAGACGCCCCCCACGTCTGTTCTCCCGCCACGAGAGCAAGTGGCCCTGCGCAGGCTGATTGTCACGCGCCTCACCTTTGTAAGCGCAGCATGGCTGCCTCTCGCACTTGCGCATGCCTTGACGCGGCGGTCTGCAAGCTCTAACAAGCTCGTCGACCTCGTCCCCCCGACCTCGACCGCCGCCCCCTCGACCTTCTAATCTACCCCTTCTTGCTCGTAATCGCTCGGATTGCCCTCCACGCATGTTCGCCTCGACCGTCCTCGGTGTGTCCCTCGTGCGCTGGCCGGCTGGCGGGCAACCCGGCAGCTCGCTCGCTCGCTCGGCTTGCCCTCTCCAACCTGGCTGCCTGGTTCACCTTCTCTCTCAACCAGCCGGCTCAATGACTGAGTTCGCCTCTCGACGGTCACTGACTGGTCTTGTTGCCTTGGCATCGCCCTGTTCGGCTCTCGGCTTGCAGCAGCAGCCCTCCGGGCCACATGCGTCCGTTGCCTGCCGCCCAAGCAGCTCGGCCAGTCGCTCGAAGCCGCCCCGCATGCTACGGTTCTCCTAGCTGAGAAGACGACGTCCAATGGCGGCAGCAAGCCCAAGGGTATGTTCCATAGCGTCTTGCTGCGTCCCTAGACTATTGCGCATGCGGCTGACCGGATGCATCTCTCGCTCGCTCGACTCAGGCGCGCCGCGCAAGAGAGCGACGAGCGGCCTCGACCTGTTCCGACGTGAATGCGTCGTCCCGCCGACGATGTATGCAGGGCTCGATCATGGCCCTCTTCTTCGGCTCACGAATAAGTACCAGGTGGCAGAATGGTCTAAGCTGACCGAGACTGAAAAGGAGGTGAGCTTTACGAGCTCTGGCCTTCCACTCCGTCCATCGATTCCCTCACGAGGCTGATCTGTAGCGCCGATGCTTGCTTTCTCGTCCATCAGTCATTCAGCGCGCGGGCGGCCGACGTCGAGGGATTGAAGAGGGCCGAGACGGAACAAATCGGTGCGTAGAGGAGTGATACAACTGCTTGCCTTCCGCTCGATGCCGAGTCGGCTGACGTTCGTGCGCATCCTTTCCTAATCGCTGGGGGTCATAGACGCACTTCTAAAGCAAATGCCTTCGAACCCGCCACGCAATGGCTTAACTCGATTCATGCGTGAGTATGGACCTCAAGCCTCTGCCGAGGCTGCCAACGAGACGTACGACGGCATCGTCTCGAGCGGCTCCAGAGGCAGCATGGTGCTGGCCATCTGCCGGCGAGAATGGGCCGCCCTCGACGAAGCCAAGAAGGCCGTGCGTCCCATTCTAACCGCATCAGTTTGTCATCTGCTGAGTCCGGACTGACAAGTCTCTAATCTGCTCCCTTTTGATCGGAGCTCTCAGGAGTATGCAGCGCGGGCCCGAGCGAGCAAGGCCAAGTACAACGACGACCTGCGCGCCTTCAGAAAGAGCCTCAACCACCGGGAGCGGGCGCTGCTCGATGGGATCGGGATCAACCTACGCATCAAGAAGTTCAGCAGTATGTTCCTCGAAAGTCCTGCTCAGAGCGTGCGCTTGACTGTCTAATCTGACGCTACACTGCGCTCGATGGCTTGCCAGCACCCGGTCGGCCAGTCCCTCCACGCCTGGCCGCCTTCCTTGCGTTTAGCACCGACTTTCGCCGGGCGCACCCTCTGCCCACAGAGCTGAAGGGACTTGAGAGGAAGCAAGCATCTCAAGCTCTTCTCGCTTCAGCCGGCAAAGCATGGCAAGCACGCAAGCAGGCGCTGAAGGAGGCCGAGAAGGGCGAGACGACACTTCAATCGGGCGACGACGACCGTCGATAGATGGTCCATTTTCTGCCTTCTCTTCGGCAGCTGTGCTCTCCTCTCTCTGGCAGCCGAGGCTGAACTTGCATCGCCGGCCTCTGACTCGCTGATTGCTGATCCCATGCGCCACCCCACTCGATTTTCCCCGACGGCTCAGTGGGCGTCGCCGCTTGACACAAACCCGTCGGCCTGACCCTTTCTCCTCTCTACGCCGGGTTCCCGGACACCGCGAGGGCCACTCATCTCTTCCAGGACTTCAGCGAGCCGGAGATTACTAGAAGGACAGGTTGAGCGAGCAACGAGCAGGACGAGTGCGCGCGGGTTGAGAAAGGCGCCGACACAATGAGGAAATGCTGCAGGTCTGTCAGCAGCAACCAGTCCCGCCCAGCCTTCCCTCAGGTGCACAGGTCCGGTCAGACCGTGCGGGCGACGCCCCGCGCGTCTCTTCCCCAGCCACGAGAGCAGATGGCCCTGTGCAGGCTGAATGCCACGCTCGACAAGTGCGCCATGGCTGCACTCGCTTTTGCGCACGCAAGACGCAGCGGTCTGCGTGCAACCGCAGCAGCCAACGCACACAAGCTGGAGAGTCCCGCGCTGCAAAGTCCACTTTGCACCACCTCGCTTGCAATCCGCGGCTTTCTGTTCACAGTGAGGCTACCTAACGGCGTCGCAGCAAGCTGCATGAAGCCCTCCCGGCCAGTCTTCCACCCACTCCCCCTTCCCCCCACGCGTCGAGCCCCTCGCTCGGTCCAGCGCCCCGCACTGCCCTCTCCTTCGACGCGCTTGTGCTAGATCGACCCCCAGACAGGCTGACCGTCAATGACCTGCCCCCACCCACACCCACACGTGCACACGCATACACACATGCAGCCAGGCTCCCAAGGTCGTCAGCGGGCGTTTCGTCTAGAAGGGGATAGGATCCCCCGGCGGAAGCGAAGGCAATCAGACGCACCGTCATCAGCACCTTTGCCTCGAGAATCTCGCCCGGCGGACAAGCCATAATGTCCCTGTCCCAGACGACATAGTCTGCCCTTTTCCCCGGCTCGAGCGTGCCCTGCTCCGTTGGATGCGCCGTGCAACAGGAAGGAAAAGAGAAGGCGGGGGAGGGGTCAGGAGTGCGTTGCAGATTGCGCAAGGGATGGAAGGGGACGGCACGGTGAGGTTTTCCGAGAAGGAGGCATAGGCGGCTGTTTCGCACGCGCACGCACCAAAATTGAGGAAAGGTGTCAGTCGAGGTGTACGAGGGCATGGCGGAGGAGGAGCGAAAGCGGCATGCGGGGATGGGCGGCAGGAGAGAAAGGGACAGAAGTGACAACGCACCATCGATCGTCATGCCCTTGAGCGCTTGCGCACGCGTCAGTCGCTGATCGGGATACCTGTCGAGTCCGACGACCGCACGAGCCGAGTATCAGCGCCCGAACGTTATCAGCCAAGCCCGGACGGGGGTGCATAGAGTCAGATGCCGGTGGTGGAGAGCAAGGTGCGGGGAGAGACGCACCACCCGCCAGGCCCGTGAGGCGACTGGCCGGCCTCGTCGAGTCGCGTGACAGCGGCGTAGAAGCCTTTCAACGGATCGATCGACTCGATTGGAAAGTCGGAGCCGAGAGCTGGAAGAAGGAGAAGGGGAAGGGAAGGGCGGAGGTGGGGGGGAATCAAGGTCGCGTAAGGAAGCGATGGGAGCCCAAGTCAGACAGCGGGATCAAGAAGGGGAGGGAAGGAGGCAAAGGTTCCCGGAGGAAAGGGAGGGGAGGAGAGGAGATGAGGGGACGCAACCGATCCTTCCACCGCCGTCGAGCACGCTCCGCCAAGCGTAGGCCCCCTCGACCCGCTCCTCGCCAATCTTGACCTCGACGTACGCCATGTCGGACGTCGCGTGCGTCGGCTGGTAGCTCGCGATGACCCCGCGGTCGACGAGGCGGGCTACGTCAGAGGGGGTGAGGATCTGGGCGTGCTCGAGGCGGAGGCGGAGGGGGTTGGAGGAAGAGGGAGAGGAGGTCGTGGTGGTGGGAGGGAGGTGAGGGGTGAAGGCATCAAGGACGACAGTGTTGGCTCGGTCGCCGATTGCGTGCACGTTCTGGGTGGGCGAGCACGAGGTTAGCCGTCACTCCTTCCTGCAAAGGGCAGAGAAAGATAGGTTCGGACGCACAACCTGCCAGCCTCCTCGGACCCACTCGTCGACGAGCGACCCGAACCGGTCCTCGTCGGCGAGCAAAAGCCCCCGCCACCCGTCCGTCCGGTCCGTGTACGGCTCGTGCATCGCTGCGCCCCAGCTGCCGAGCGCGCCTAGAGCGTCAATGAGTGCGAGCGGGTGACGACGAGCGCGGAATTGGGAGAGTGGGGGGGGGGGGGCAGGGTCGGGGTGTGTGGAGTGTGAGCTTGTCGACAAGTCGAGGAGAAAAGAGAAGGGGGAACAGCGCACCATCCGCAACGAGCTTGACCCCTTCGACCCTGAACCTCCCGTCGTGCGCCTCCCACCCAACCTTTTCGACCGCATCGCCGCAGTACTGGCTGCGGTCGGGGCAGGCAATCATCGAGTAGACGCGGAGGGGGAGGGCATTTCGGGCTGCTTGCCTTGGGTTTGGGTTTGGCAATTTTCGACGTGGGCCGAGATGGACGGAAGAGTGGGGCATCAGCCCGGGCTCGACCTTCGCAGGAAGAGACAGCGAGCAATGCATCGAGCCGACAGACTTTGTGTAGAAGGCGAGCTCGGCAAAGCTCGTTCCTGCGTCATGGACCCCGACGAGCCCTTTGCTCACGGCATCCCGCGCGACCCTGCTCGCCCACGCCTTGAACTCTGGCTCGCCCGGCTCGTCTCTGACCTTGTCGACGAGCGACATGGCGTTGTCCATCAGGACACCGGTGGGCGCGCCCGAGGGGGAGCGGACGATGGACCCGCCTGGGATGGAAGGGGGGAGGGGGGCGAGGAGGGTGAGGACCGAGTGGGAGCAGAGGAGCGCGTGCGAGTCAATCCGGGTCAGGACGATCTTGCGGTTCTGGACTGTGTGTGCGTGCGTGATTGGGGAAGGAAAGGGGGGTGGATAGGAAGTTTGTAAGTGCAGAAGCGAGAGTTTGCGGAAAGGAAGGCAGGAGCGAGTGTGGGGGGAGGAGGGGGGGGAGAGACGGACGGAGCGGCTCAGCCTCGAGGTCCTCCCACGTAGGAAACACTTTGCCCGCCCACCCGTTCTGGTCCCACCCGACTCCGTCGATCCACCGCTCCTTGTCTTGCGCGACGTCCGGGTTCGCCTCGAGGTACGCTACGAGGCGGGCTACGACGTCTTTTTTTTTCTCGAGCGGGGAGCAGAGGGGCGCGGGGATCGGGTCAGCGCGACGATGAGAGGGAGGAAGGGAGGGTTGGGTCGGGTATGCCCTTGGGGTTTGGGACCGCGAAGGGAAAGGGAGGGGGGGTACCGACCAGCCATGGAAGTGGACCCGGTCAGGTCGACGGCTGACGCCCACTGGCCATACATCATGACTGAGCGTGCCTCCCGGGAAAAGGGTGGTTCAGCGGCGAGGGAGCGCGAACGGGGTGGACAGTGGAGGAGGGAGAGGATGGGCGTGTCAGGTGCGTACGCGGAAAAGAGGATGGCGAGGGAGAGAGGGAGGGAGCAGGGAAGGGAACGCAACGGTGGCCGTGACTGTCGACCAGGCCTGGCTGTAAAATCCAGCAAGGACAGGCACAAGGGATTCATAGGGGCGTCGGATCGAACCGAGCAGGCGAGAGACGGGGAGAAGCAAGGGGTTGGGCGAAGGAAGAGACTGGTCGTCAGCTCTTGCATCCCCGCGCGCTTCTGAATCCAACCCTAGGTGCTCCCGCTCCCGCCCGTCGACCTAGCCCCAAGCGCAGCCAACCATCAGCGCGCAGGGAGAGGTCGGACGACGAACCGTGATGATCGCTCCTTGTGGGAGGTGGTACACCTTGAGTCCGCCTTTGGGGACGGCCAGGCCGACCTGGGCGGCGGCTGCCTCGCCAAGGGTCGAGGCTGACGGCGGCAACGGCGACGACGGCGGGCCAAGCGAGTCACGGTCGCCGTACTTTTGCTGGACGGTCGCTGAGATCTCCCGCGGCGGGTCATGAGAGAACAAGGCGGTATGAGCCGCTAGAGAGGCAGAGAGGAGAGCAAGGAGGGAGGCGGACGGACCGAGGTTGGCGAGCTCGACGACGTGGTTGCCTTGGACGACGAGACAGGGTGGGCCTCGCTCGCCTCCATCCCCTCGGGCCGTGTAGACCCCTCCTCCCTCCTGCTGGCCACACACCGCATACCGCTCCTCAAGCCTGCCAACGACCCACTCGCCCTGCCCTACACCAGGCATCTGGAGTCGTCGGACCGCCCCGCTCGAGCGCTGCTGGACGGCGGCGAAAGCGAAGACGCCGAGGATGGCGAGGGAGGAGAGGACGAGGCGTACGCGGGCGGCGCGGAGGGCGGCTTTGGCGCGGAAGGCGGGTGGAGGTTGGGGTGGGTGAGCAGGGGAGGAGGGAGGGAGCAGGCGGGCTTGAGCGGTGTCCATCTTTGATTGACGACGACGGAGCGAGGCGGCGTGCATCTCTCGCCGGATGGATGGATGGATGGGATGCGAGGAGAGAGGGAGAGGGAGAGATGGCGTCGGGCGTTGCCGGAGGCGATCGATCGAGCCGGGTAAATGCGATCGAGACGCATGGGCAAGCAATCGAGCAGTGTGCAGACGATCGCCCTGCCCATCCCGATCGACTGTCGATCGCGTCGGATGATGAACCCTAAACGGCTCTCTCTCTCGCCTTGCCTTGGGTTGCTTCTCTCGCTCCTCCCACCCGTCGACCACCCTTGCCCACCTCAGACCATGTCGTACCATCCCTACGCTCATCCATCCTACAATCATCACCACCAACCATCCAGCTACCCCCACCAACCACAGCCCCCGATCCAGTACGACCCACCCCTCCCTCCGCACGCCTTCGACCTCCCGGCCGCCTTCCAGCACCCCCAGCCACAGCAGCAGCAGGCCGCCGGCTACGTCCCTCAGTACACGCCGACCCCGCTCGGCCCACCCCCACCTCCTCTCCCTCCTTCTTCTCACCCACACGCATCGTCCTCGACGTCTGCGGGTGCTGCTCAGGGTGAGCTGTACCAACCAGAGCAGCAGGAGGGTTCGCTTGCTCAGCAGCAGCAGCAGCAGCAGTCGCACGCAGGAGGAGGGCCAACGCCGACGGCGGCGCCGGTCGTCGAGAAGGGTCGTGAAGGGGGCAAGAAGATGACGGTCCATCCAGTCAAGAATGGTGTGTTCTCCTCTCCTCTTCCTCTGACCCCACCCCCTCCCTCCCCCTCTACCCTTCCTGTGTCCATCGCGCGCGCTCCGTGTGGTTTTTCGCTGGAAGGCGAGGTGAGACGGGAGGGTCCTTTGGGGTCGGGCGCGCGAGACACAGAGACAGAGCAGGGTTGGCAAGGGGGGGATGGTGAGGGTCGGGCGAGATGCCCGATCTCTCCATCGCCCTCAGCCCGACCGACCGGTCCTCCGCCGCTTGCTCGCTCACTCGGCAGGCCGCCCTCACGTCGGCGCTCCAGGGCTACGAGGGGTTCAGCCGCTCGGCGGGCGGGGTAGATGTGGGCAGGGGGGGGGGACGCTGTCTCGTTCCCCTCGTCTCGTTGATCCTTTTACTCTCCCTGGCTGCCTCTCGCTCTCTCTTTTCGGGAGAGCAGACCAGAGAGGAAGTGCTGGCGGGTTGGCATAGGGTTGAACCAGGGACCAAAGTTCCGCGCGTTCATCCGTGAGAGAGGCGGATTGCTGACCTCCCACACCCATCTGCCCCCCTCTCCTCCTACCCCCACCCCCCGGGCGCTGCTCTTCAGCATGCCTGAACTGGTTCGTCCTTCCTCCCCTTTCCCTCCAATCTCCCATCGCAGGCGTCCGAGGCGCCCGTGGGTCTGTGTGTCCTAATGCGTTCCTCCCCCTTTCCCCCCCCCCCCCCCTTCCCCTATTTGTCCCCCGCGTCTCGTCTCGACGGACGGCCGATGACGCAGCCGATCGCGCAAGATGAAGTGCACAGGCGAGCAGCCGGTGTGCTCGAACGTCCGTCCCCCTTTCTTCCTCTGCTCTGGTGGTTCCTTGCCGGCACGCGCCGCCGGGAGGGACACGACTAGCTACGCTGTGGTCCCTCGTGTGGGAAGGTGAGACGCGAGTCTGACGGGTGTTTTCTCTGGCTCGTTTTGGAACCGCGCGCAGTGCTCGAAGAAGGGAATCGCTTGCGAATACGGTCCGTCCCTCTCCTTTGCTGCGCCCTTTGCTCCTCCTTTTCCTGTGCGCCCTTGGTACCGGCTCGCTGACCCCTCCCCTCCGCCCCCCCTCTCACTCCTTCGCCCCTCGTACAGTCAAGTCCAAGCGCGGCGGGGCGCGCAAGCGCAAGGACCGTTCTTCCGCCTCGTCCGGCACCTCCCCCGCGACGGACCCTTTGGCGCTGTTCCTCAAGCGCATGACGGACCTGGCCTCGTTCAAGGCGTCGCCGGACCCGTCGCTCGACCTCTCGGCGCTCGGCCTCGGCGGGCCCGTCGGCGGGTCGGCGCGGGCCAAGGCGCTGGGCGAGCCCCTTGTCGTCCGCGAGTACGCGAGCATGCGCGAGCTCGTCGTCGCTTACCAGGCGATCATCTACCCTTACCTCCCGATCCTGCCCCCGCCGAGCGTCATCGCGATCGACAAGCTCGTGCCTTACCTCACCGCCTCCCCTTCCTCCCCTCCCTCCTCGTCCTCCTCCTTCTCCCCCTCCCCCTCCGGCCCCTCCTCCTCCTTCTCGTCGGGTGGGAGAAAGGACGCCGCCCTCCTCCAACCCGGCCCGCTCGCCCTCGCCTTCCTAGCCATCCTCGTCCTCCACCCCCACGCCCAGGACCCGGAGCCCAACTCGGCCCGCTCCAAGGCCCTGCGACGCGCAGCGAGCGAGGCGTTTGCCAAGCGTGCGCTCGAGGAGGTCGACAAGGCGCTCGATCGGGCCGGGGGGGAGGGAGGGGGCGATCAGGTCGGGTTGGAGATCGTCCAGACGCTGATTGCGATGGTGACCTGGGAATTTGCACAGAAGGTGCGCCCTCTACCCCCCCTCTCTTCCTGGGGCCGCCCCTCTTCTTGCCCTCTCGGTTGAGCTGACCCCCGCCTTGCTTCTCGACACCCCCCCCCCCTCCTGCCGCTCCCGACTGTCTTGCGGACCCAAGGGAAACATGGTCAAGATGCGCCTGCGCCAAGGGCACGCGCTGCAGCTCGCGATGGACCTCAATCTGCACAGGTCGGACAGGCACGTCGTGCTCGACCCGGCCGACGAGTGGACGCGCGACATGCGCAGGCGGACGTGGTGGATCGCGTTTGCGCAGCTGTGCCAGGCGAGCGTGTTGAGCGGGATTGTCAGTGGTCCTCTCTTCTGTCCTCTCCTTTTCTTCTTCCTTCCTAGCGACGTTCTCCTCCGGAAGCCGGTTTCTTGCGGACCTCGCCCTCGGACCTCTGGCTGACGCTCGCGGTCCTTTTCCTCCTTCTCGTGTGTGGGTATCGCAGCCGCCGAGCCTGCCGCCGTTTGACCCGCGCATCACGGCCGAGTTTCCGACGTGCACGCTCGACCCTGAAGTGCGTCCCTCCGTCCCCGCTGGCTCTTTCTTCTCGTCGACTGCTGACAATCCCACTCGCTTCCTCCACCTGCCAGCTCTGGTCCAACCAGATGGGCGCGGTCCGGCACATTTCTCGCGTGTTCCAGCTCATCATCCAGGCCGACTTTCCCTCGGCCGCCGCGCCCGACGCGATCCCGTCTTCCACCGCGCTCTCGTCGGGGCCGTTCGAGGACCCTGTGCTCGAGGCCAAGCGGCTCCAACAGGTGCACGCCGAGATGGTCGCGCTCGACCGCAAGGTCCTGCTGAGCTTGCGGGAGCTCGAGAAGAAGAGCGTGCTGGAGGCCCGCAAGGGAATGGGCGCGGAGGAGCACATGGCGCACAACTTTCAGACGAGCACGCTCATGAGTCTGAGCACCTGTGAGATCGCACTGGTGCGTCCCCTCCCCCTTTCCGATCTGATTCTTCTGCTGCCCAAAGACTGAACCTTCCCCTCCGTCTAATGTTCGACCTGGCAGCACCGCCGAGCGGCTTTCCCCGAGGTGGCCTTCTTCAGCAAGAAGCTGTGCGGCCTGCCATCGCTCAGCTCACCCTCGGGTCCATTCGGCAGCAACAGCGGCAGCGTCGGCGGTGGGGGTGAAGGTGGGGGTGGACGACGACCCGTCATCAGCCCGGCGCAGCTGATCGAGACGGCCCGCGTGTCGTCGCTCCCTCCGTCGTCGACCGTGTCGAGCTCAGCACCTTTGCCGACGCTGTCGGACAGCGGGACGCCGAGGAGCACCGATGGGGGCGGCGCGGGGTGGCCAACGGTCGAGGAGGGCGGCTCGGGCATCCCGGTCGCGGGTTGGACGCCGCCGCTTGAGGCTAAGCAGCAGCAACAGCAGCAGCAACAGCAGCAGCAGCAGCAGCAGCAGCAGCAGGCTTACGGGTTTGGCATGCCCCCGCCTCGCCACCAGCCGCCGCTGCAGCAGCAGCAGCAGCACGAGATATTCGATACGTCAGGCTTCCCCTCAGTTGAGCCGATGCAGCAGTTCCAGCAGTCGAGCGCCCTCCCGCCGGCCTCCATGCCTTACCCCGGCGGCGGATCCTCGGGCTTTGGCCAGCAGCAGGAACCGCAGCAGCAGCAGCAGCAACACCCGTATGGCGGCATCGGCAGCGGCTATCCTTCCGACGGCTCGAACCGACAGCAGCCACAGCAGCAGCACAACCCGTGGTTTGCGACCGACTCTGGCGCCGCCTCGCTTGTCTTCGACTCTGCAGTCAACCCGTACGCGGCCATGCTGGCCGGAGTCCCAGCACCACCCAGTCTGGCACCTTCGGGGGGCTTCGGCTACCTGCCTACCCCTCAATCCCAGCAGCAGCAGCAGCAGCAGCAGCAGCCAGGGCCGAGCTTCGAGACGATCGACCGCTACGCGCTCAACATGCCCGATCTCGAGCCCTACTTTGGCGCGTTTCCCGAGCTGCTCGCCGGTCCGCCCCAGCCTCAAGGCCAAAACCAGTCGCAGCAGCCCGACTATTCGTACGCCATGTACGCCCCCGCCCCGCCGCACCCGCATCCTCAACAGTCGCAACAGCAGCAGCAGCAGTCGATGCCGCCCCCACCGCCCCTGCAGCAGCAGCACCAGCCGCAGACGGCGTCCCTCTCGCAGCTGTCGCCTCAGCCGTCGACCCAGTCGCGCTCAGCCTCTGCCTCGGCCCACTCTGGCTCCCCCTCGCACTCGCCCTCGTCAGGCATCACGCCGTCCGTCATCCGCCCGCCGCCGATCCAGCCTTGGGGAGTCGACGCCCAGCTCAAGCCAACCTCGCACCTCGTCCCGGCCTCCTCGGGGTCCTACGGCGGTGTCAACGGCCAGGTCGGTCGGCTGACCCCGGCCGAACGGCTCAACGCTCATGGGGAGCACGTCGGCGAGCTTCTCCGAGCCAGCGACGTCCCGGACGGTCCGTTTCCCCCTGGCCTCAGCCTCGAGCGCTGCAGTGCCGCCGCCCACTCCATCGTCCGGCTCGAGACGCTCCAGCGGACGGCGGCGTTCACGCTGCTCGACGGTCCGGTTCGCGCCCTGCCGTTCTGCGCCTGCGGGCTCATGGCATCTGGTGCGCTTCCCTCTTTGAGACCTCAGGCCCGGCCCTTCCCTTTACTAACCCCCCCTCTCCCCCTTTCCCCCCTCCCCGTCTGTCTCAAGCCTATTGCTTCCTTCTGCTCGCGCTCGCGATCCAGGCTGGCGAGAGCTTTGACCCCCGGGCGCTCGAGGCCAAGCGGGCAGAGCTCGACGGTCTCTACACCAACGTCCGCGTCATCCTCGCCGGCCTGGCAAAGTACGCCGAGGTCTGGGACGGACTGTCGAACCTTGCCCGTGCGTCGTCGCCTTTTCCGCCCGCCCCTGCTTCTGTGTCTCACCCTCGTCCCTCGTTCGATCGAGCTGACGCTTTCTGGCCTTGACTTTTGCCTGTTTTTTCTGCAGAGGAGGTCAAATCGGCCCTCGACGCTGCCATCAGTCTCTCGGCCGACCTGCAGCACCAGCGGCTGACTGCAGCCGACGACGACGGGGACGATGACGACGACGACGGCATGTCGGACAGCGGCGGGTCTGACGCTGGCGGCGGACCGCAGCATCTAGGCTACAGCGGCACGTTCGAAGGCTGGCAGGGCTGAGGGCCTGCTCGGCCTGGCAGCAGAGCGCCGATGAGGGCGAGTGAAGCGGGAGAGAGGGAGGGAGGGAGGGAGCGCTGTCGCCCCTCCATCTACGTTGTGCATCTATAGATTCTCGGGGTCCTCAAGCCCAGTCATCCTTGCGTTTCATTTGTAGTCGCTCTCGTTGTACATTTCGTTTATGATTCCCCTAGCGCCCTGCCGTGCCCTCCCTCTGCATATGCGCCTGCTTCAGACATCAGACGGCGGGACAAAGACGAGCAGAGAGACAGTATGAAGGGGCCCCCTACATCCGAAGCACCAATCCAACGCTCGTGTCATCTTTCCCTCGCTGCCCTTCCTGCCGCAGCTCACTTCGCTGAGGTCTTTCATCCGCCCAGTCCAGTCCTGTCCAGCTTGTCTGCCGCCGCGATCATTGCTCTCGTCCCCTCGGAGGCCAGGACCCGAGATACGGTTGACATGACAAATCTATACCTGTGCTGACAGCGAGTTGCCCTTCGCTCGCTCGCACACTACCGGAACCAGACCTCTCCGACGACGGCGAGGACTCTGCGCCAGCCCTTGACGGTGCGGCGCTCGCGGACGTCGCCCCGCCAAACATCCTTGATCTCCTTGCCAATGAGCAGGTAGCCGCCAGCGGCGGCGCGCACGCCCGCCCGGGCCGATGCCGGCAACAGGTCGATGCCCGGTCTTGACGAATGCGCGAGGTTGTCGGCGAGCGCGAGCAGAGGAAGCGAATAGGTCGACCAGGGGAAGCCGACCTGCGAGCCGAGGATCAGCGGCAGATGCGCTGGTTCCGGCTTGGCCGATGGCGTCGGCATGCCCTTCGGCGGGGGCGGCAGCGCTTCCGTTCCTGCGAAACACGACAGGGGAAGGTAGCAGCGACCCTCCTGTCCGTCGCCGGCGAGGTCGCGCGCGATGTTGACGAGCTGGAGCGCGGTTCCCATCTCGCGGCTCTTGACGAGGATCGTCTCGCGCCCGGCGACTGTATCCGGCACCTGGTCGGACCGCTCGGCCCAGGCGAGGTAGACGATGAGCTCGGCGACCGAGCCCGCGACGCACAGGCCGTAGTCGAGCAGATCGTCGAGCCGCTTGATCGGAGATGCAGACGACGATGGCGCGTCCGGCGGTAGCGGGAATGCGAGGTCGAGCGAGTAGCCCCGCAGGAGCTCGTCAATTGGGTAACGCGGGACGAGACGCGTCAGACGGGCGAGCAGGCGGAAGGAGAAGTGAGCTGCTGGAGGGACGCGGGCGGCAAGGAACCCGTTTATGGCGTCCTGCGAGACCGCGGGAGGCGTTGGGATCGGCCAGATGCCGCATGGCCGCGAGGGGTGCGGCGGCGGCAGGAGCGCGCTCTGAGCTGGCAAGGCCGTGCCTGCCGTCGCTGGAGTCGTCGCTGGCCCAAAGATGAGGTCAAGGTAGTCGCTGATCATGGCGATGGCTTGCTCGGCCGTCTGGTCGGCCGCGGGAGAGTCGATCAAGTCGTCGGTGACGCGGCAGAATGAGTAGCTGTGTGCCAAGGGTAGCAGGACTTGTCAGCGCCTCGCCAACGAGGCGACGCGACGGGACGCAGGCAAATGTCAGAACACGCACAGGGCCACCAGCTTCTCCCTGACCTCGGCTCCAAACCCAGCGCTCGCAACCCAGAAGCTGCGCGACTTCTTCTCGAGCAGCCCGACTGCCTGCTGCAGGTCCTCCTGCGGGAGCGACGGGTAGGCCGCAGCCGGGACCGACATGAGCGACCAGATCGGCCGGCCAAGCAGTGGGAACGTCGTCGGTGGGTCTGAAGAAGCATGCGCGATGGTCGGGTGGAGGAGGTGGAGCGCCAGCGTGTGATCGCTGAACGTCGTGCATGAGCCGGGTCACAGACAGGTCAGACAGCGTGCATGCGCGCGTGCAAGTTGAGCGCAGAACTGGACGCACCAAGCTGAGAGACCCATGACGATCAAAACGTTGACGAGAAAGAAGAACAGCAGCTCCCTGAACACGAGTGGTCGCGCGTCAGCCTGAATCTCTGCGCGGCAGCGAGCTGCACGGACGAATCGAGTAAGCGAAGGAGGACGCACTCGAGCGGCAGAGTCTCGAAGAAGACGACGCCGGTGACCCAGCGCTCGTTCATGAACCACGCGCCCTCGCCGATCGCAACCTTGTCGACCCAGCCGAGGTAGACGGTCGGCAGGACGATGCTGAGGACCGTCGCCGTGCGCCTGCCGGCGCTGGGCGAAAAGGCAAAGCGCGCCGACGTGCTGAACAGCAGCAGCAGCGGCGGCGTGACGAGCAGAAGCTCGGCAAACAGATAGAGATAATGGTCCGACTTGGATGACAGCTGGTACAGGACCGCAACAGGCACGAGTACGAGCGCGAGCAGGCCCGCCGTCAACCCTGGCGCAGGCGCGTGCGGAACCGACAGCGACGGCAGCAGGGGCCGCGTCAGGATGATGAAGACGAGGCCGGTAATGAGCGTCTCTACCCGAGCGCAGACCCATCGCGTTGGGGAGGTCAGCGCAAGCTTGATTCAAGCGCAACACGGCAAGCAAGCTCGGAAGACGAAGACGAACGGATACCGAAGAACGCGTACTCCTCAAAGGGCACGCCCCAGAGCGTGCCGACGACCGACCCGGCCGGGTAGCCCCAGACGCCCTTGGCAATGATCCACGCGTCCCACGGCGTCGCCGCCGCAAACGCCATCGCCAGGATGAAACAGAGCTTGAAGACATCGAAGCGCGTCAACAGCGGTCGGGCTGCGAGCAGCAGACCGCCGAGGACAGGCAGCGTGTACCAGAGATGACTGGCAAAGGAGAGGGACGCGAATCAGCAGCTGGATGATGACGCTCAAGCCCGACGAGCGTCCCACCACTGACACCACCACTGACAGCAAGTCAGGTCAGAGGCAAAGAGAGGAGCGCACATTTCGACGTAGGAGAGACCCATGTCGGCGGTGTCGTGGGCGAGCAGCCGGCAAGACGAGGAACGGGGCGAGGAGGACGAAGACACGAAGAGGCGAGAGCTCATCGCAGGCGGTCGGCTCGAGATCGACCATGCCCGCCGGATCAACTTGCGCATGCACTTCTAGTCGGAGTCCTGGGCCGCCCATCTTTTCGAGCCGAGCTGCGATTCCTCTCCCCCGTCGACGTCCTCCTCGCACGCTCCCTGACTGCCGCCAGGACGGACACTTTGTTCGACGGCGGCCGCACCGCGCCCTCGTCCTCCTTTGCAACCGGGGCGAGGCGCGCACGGAATCTAGCAGGTGAGAGCCTTCTTTGTCGTCGTCCGCCCGACCCCCACGCGCGCGACGGCCAGCTGCTCGCCGCTCTAGCCCAACACGCCCTCCTGCCCCTCTTCTCCTGCCAAGTGACGAGACGTATCAATTTTGTATTCACACTCCTACTCTCTCCGGCTCGTCCGGGGAGGGCACGACGATATCATCACCCTCTGATGCTTACCTTGTCCTTTTCCCTCACTGCCCTGGCCCTTTTCGACCGAGCTCGCGCGCTGACCCATTGCTGTTTGTGCTCGACCTGTAGTTGCCCGCAACTTCCCCTCGAATGTCACTGTAACTCGTCTCGCTGCTGTACTATGCCATGTCGCTCCTTCCTCTGTCCGTCGCCTGGTCTCTGCGAGTTATGTTGCGTTGAGACGACTTCAGCCCATTCGTGCCAGCCACAGGATCTCGATCGCCTTCCTCCGCCCGCCGAAATTTGGGCGGGCGTTGAGGCTTGCTCGACCGACCCCTTTGCCTCGCCTGGCTCTCCCCCTGCCATCATCCTTCCCGGCTCCCTCCTCGCAGGCCCGACCCCCCCCCCCCCCACACCATGTCGTCCCTCGCCGCCCAGCTTGCGTCCATCGCGTCGCTCGACTCGAGCCGGCTCAAGGCGGCCAAGCAGTCGGCAACGGCTCCGTCGTACCTGTTCACGCCGCAGGAGGCGGCCCAGCACGACCTGCAGACGATCCACTCGCTTGGCGCCAACGGCTTCGAGGAGCTCAAGGAGCTCGATCCGTCGCTCGAGCCATTTGAGGACGACCTCTTTGGCGAGGCCGCAAAGACGACCGACCGGCTGCTACTACCGCAGGGTGAGAACCGTCAGCTCGGCGAGACGCTTGACGCCTTCCTCGGCCGGCTCAGCCGACACATCCCCCTCCGAGCGGCGGCCAAGGTCGTCGAGTGGCTCGTCCGTCGGTTTAGGTGCGTGGCTGCTCTCGATGCTGCTCGATGAACGTCTAAGGGCCTGAGATGGACTGACGCTGTCGCTGGCTTGCTACTACTCACAGGGTGCACGAGATGAACGTCGACGGCGTGCTCGCCTGCTTCCTGCCGTACCACGACTCGCAGCAGTTCGTGCGCATCCTGAACGTGCTCCGCATTCCGTACGTCTGACTTCAATCGGCTTCGCCTTGTCTTGGATCGGTTTCTAGGCGCTCGGCTGAACTATACCCCTCTCCGCAGTCCCAATTCATACCTCACTTTCCTCCAGGGGCCCAAGACGGCCCACCTGCCGCTGTCGCGCCAGCACCTCGTCGTCTCGCTCCACAAGGACAAGACGCTGTCGTCCCTCCGGCTCGTAGCCTCACTCCTGTCCACCGCAGTTCGCGCCGGCACTGCCCACCGCACGATGGTCGGCTTCCACGCCTCGACGCTCGTCGGCTACCTCGAGCACGGTGGCCTGACCAACGCCTCAGTCGGCGACGCCGCGCTCGCCGTCCTCGTCCCCGAGGTCGTCGAGGGCCTCAAGAGCCGAGACGAGGACATCGTCTCGGCCAACCTGATTGTTCTCCTTGCTCTAGCGCGCAAGGCGACGCTCGCGCCTGCTGCGGTTCACGCGATGCTACTGTCGATCCTGACGTCGGCACCCGAGGGTCGGGCGCCGACGGCAACGCGGACAGCTCACCTGCTGTCGACCGTACTCGGCCTGCTCCAGAGTCAGGAGGAGCTGCAGGAGGTCGGCAGGGACGTCGTCGAGGCCCTCCAGGGCTTCAAAGACGTCGGGCTGTTGCTCGCCCAGGGCTCGGCGGGCTACGAGGTCTCCAAGGCGCTGCGGCCTATCATCGTCTCGCTCGTTAAGAAGTTCGTCTGCTCGCCTTTTCCCTTCTCGCTTTCTTTCGTCCCGCGCCTTGGCCTGACCTGTAGCTTCATTTTGATCTCACCAGCCTCGACATCCCCTTCGCTGCTGCGACGCTCGAGGCCTTTGTCACCTCGCCTCTCACCCCCCCGCCCTCATCCCTCGTCTCGTTCCTCACGCGTGTCCTCCTCCTCTCGGACACCGAGGGCGAGTCGCGCGAGCGCGCGATCCGCGTTCTCGCCGTCCTCAAGGAGCGCTACGCCGGCCTGTGGGAGCGAGAGAGCCTCGACGTCCTTGCCAAGGTTGACGGCGAGATCAAGACGGGCATCCTCGGCCTCTGCGACTCGGTCGCGAAGGCGCGTCGCTTGCACCACTCTTCTTCTGCTGCTTTCGTCTGGCTGCTGACCACTCGCCTTTTCTGTCTCTTTGCGCCATTAGATCGACCCCCGCGGCGACGTGACCAGCATCTTCCTCAGCCTTAACAGCGCCGACTCGGCCAGCCGACTGGCTGCCGTCCGCACGCTGCTCGACAAACTCGCCGGCAAGGGCGACGACATGGATGTTGACGCTGACGTCGAGGTGCGCCTTTGTACACCATCCTCAACCTCACTTTGAAAGCGTTCTGACCCTCACTGCCTTCTGTATCTGAAGCTCATCGCCTCGGCCAAAAGCAATTTACTCCTTCGCCTGTCCGACACCTACGTCCCGGTCCTCGAGGCCATCTACGCCAGCCCATCGACGCTCCTTGACACGGTCGCCGACCCGCGCGCGATCCTGACGACTGTCCTCGGCCTCGTCAACGCGCCCTCAGCCGGCAAGGCTGTTGTCCGGTGCCACCTCCAGTTCCTCGCCGGCCCGTTCGCCGCCGCATTCCCGGCGTTTGTGGCCGAGATTGTCGAGCAGGCTTTCTTCGGCCTGCTCCTTTTGACCAAGCCTCGTCAGGTCATGGCGCAGAACGCGTGGGAGATACTCGCCTCAGCCAACGCGGCCGCTCTCGCCGCCAATCCGCTCGTCCAGGGCCTCGCCGAACCCGTCGTTGCGAAGCTTGGCGAGAAGACCGAGGCCAAACACCAGAAGCAGGCCGAGGTCAATGACCTTGTCGCCCGCGGTGTCGCTGGCGAGTCTTGACCTTCGTTCTGGCAGATCCTACGTCCGATCGCTGACTCCTCCGTCCTTTCCTGCCGTCGCAGCCAACATCGTCGCCTCCTCCGACCCGAGGTCCCTCGTCGCCTTCCTCGTCGCGCAGGCGTCGGCCGCCGACGCGCACGCCCGCCTGCTTGCCACACTCATCCTCGCCGAGGTTGTCAAGGCCTCGACCGGCGCCGCCCAGCTCGCTACTGCCCTCCAGGCACTCGACTACCTGTCTGCCTCAAAGGAGTCGCTCGCCGCCGTCGAGGTTCACGCCGACACCCTGCTCGAGACGATCGTCCTCAAGCCGTCTGCCACCAAGACGAGCCAGCGGGTCAAGATCGCGCTTTTGCTCTCACTCCAGGCCGTTGAGGTCCCTGAGGCGTCGCAGGTCGTCTGGCTTGAGCAGCAGTCGGTCGAGGCCTCGCCCGCCGCCAAGTGGGCCACCTCGACCTACGCCATGGTCAACTCAGCCGAGGTCCCGCTCGAGGCGTCCGGTCCTCTCCTGCGCAAATTGTTCAGGACGCTCCGCGACGACACCCTTCTGTTCCTCGCCTCAATCTGG
Organism: Cystofilobasidium bisporidii; assembly: GCA_014825535.1. Classification (NCBI taxonomy): domain Eukaryota; kingdom Fungi; phylum Basidiomycota; class Tremellomycetes; order Cystofilobasidiales; family Cystofilobasidiaceae; genus Cystofilobasidium; species Cystofilobasidium bisporidii. The sequence goes on from MVAK01000020.1 coordinate 69,708, forward strand.
ACTGCCCCGCTCGTCGTCCCTAGCGCAGCTGTCACCGGGAAGCTGCAGGCCATTGCGCTCCGCCATGCTGAGGCCTTCATCCGGGCCCACGCTCAGGAGGGTAGCAAGGACGTCGTCGACTTCCAGACGATCGTTCCGGCCCTTCTCGTCGCCCTGCGCTCACTCGAGAAAACTGTCCGCGAAGCCGCGCTCGCGTGCCTCAAGCTCGTCGGCGCCAGTGTCAAGGACAAGGCGGGCGTGCCGTACGCGCTCGAGAGCATCTACGGCACTGCATCCGAGTCGGTCCAGCTGCTCAAGGGCCAGGACGTCAAGCGCTACCTTGACACGCTCCTCAGCGACTCGGCCTCGCTTGCGCTCGACCCGGCTCACCTCGTCAGCGTCCACCAAGACCAGATGGCGATCGTCAAGGCAGACGCCAAGAAGGACGCCAAGTCGGTTCTTCGTGCTCTTCCGGAGACTCCTTTCCTTTCAGACCCCAGCGCTGACGTCCGCCTTCTTGCCCTTGCTACATCCGCTCACAGCTTCAAGCGAGGCGTCCTCTGCTTCGTTCTATCGCACGTCGCCGCCTGGTCGTCCGTCTCGGCCCGCATCAGCCTGCTCGAGACCGCCCAAGCCATCCGCGACGCCTCGCGCATTGAGATTCTCGCCCCGCTGCTCAAGGACATCGTCGGCAGCACCGCGACCGACTCGTCCGACGCTGGCCGCAGGATGATCCAGCTCGTTCTTGACGGCTACGACCGGTCGGCCACGGCCATCTTCGACGAGAAGCCCGAGGCCTGGGCGCTCTTTAAGCAATGCCTCGCCATCGACGCCGGCTCCGACTTCGGCCGCGACCTGCGCCAGACGACGCTCGCCCAGCTGCAAACGGCCCTGTACCTGGCCCTGCCCGCCAGCCTCAAAGCCGAGACCGTCCAGGCACTCGTCCAGACCGTCCTTGATCCGGCCACCACTCACGTCTCGGACCTCAAAGCCTGCCTGCGCGCGCTCGCGCCGTCGTCGGCCATCATCGTCGCTCTGCTCGCGACCCTCCGCCCATCGAGTGACAGCCTCCGCAGCTCCAAGCGCAACAGGCAGGACGCCGAGTCGCAGGTCGCAATCGTGCGGACGTTCTACGCCGGCCTCGCCGTCCTGCTCGAGTCCCGCTCGGTCGAGTCGCTCGAGGGCAACATTGAGCTGCTCGCTGCACTGCTCGAAACGCTCTCAGCCCTGCTCGACAGCAAGGCCAAGGCCGACGTCAATGTCGACTACACCGAGCAGCTGTTGCTGACCGGCCTGTGCGCCGTCGCGGCCAAGCTCGACGAAGCGGCCGCGGCCGACCAGTCGATCGACGTCACGGTCGTCATGAAGGTCCTGTCGGACACCAAGAACCCGCAGACCTTCCAGCAGGCGCTGCTCCTCATCTCGCAATTTGCCCGGCTCGCCCCGCTCGTCGTCCTCCAGAACGCGTTGCCCATCTTTGTCTCGGTCGGCGCCCACACGTCGCAGCGCGATGACGCCTTTACCTTCCAGGTCGTCGAGAAGGTGCGCCCCCCCCCTCGCTTTCGCCTGCTGCCTTCATCGGGCCGAAACTTCTCGACTGATTTGAGCCGCTCTCCCCTCTCCTATCAGACCGTCGCCAGCATCCTGCCCGTCATGGTCGCGAGCTTCGACAAGGACAGCACCGACCGGTCGCAGCTCTGGACCAGTGCGTCAAGCCTCCAATCTTTCCAGCGCATCCCTGAATCGCACGTCTGACCCATTACCTCGTGTCCCTTGCAGAGTCGCTCGACATCCTGCAGGTCTTTATCGGCATGTCACAGCACGTGCCCGCTCACCGCAAAACCAGGTACGTTCCCCCGTCGACCGGGAGGAAGCCTCGTTGCCCGCTGATTCTATCGCTGACTTGTTGCCTTATCTCCTGAACAGGCTCTTCTCCAACCTTGTCCAAGTCCTTGGACCCGCCGATTTCCTCGGACCCGTCATCATGCTTCTGCTCAACACGTTCGCTCAGAGGACCCGCGGCAAGGGCGTCGACCGCACCAGCGCTTTCGTCCTCCCCTCGTCCGTGCTCAACGTCTTTGACTTCCAGAACCGCTTTTCTGTACGTTGTTTTCTCCCCTGATCGCTCCCCTCAAAAGCTACTGACCTATTTCGACCTTTATGCAAGCAGGCCCTGCTTGACCTCGCCGTCGAGGCGCGCACTCTCATGCTCCATCACGTTGGAACGCCGCCCCAGCCCTCGTTCCTTCGACAGACCTCTGTCCTGTACGTCTTCCTGGGTCACATCAGTCCTCTGCCCTGCTGTCTCAAAGCTGACGGCCCCTCGCGGTGACTTATTTACCCTCAGGCCGTCTACAAGCATCATCGACGACACCAAGGTCGATTTCCGACGCGCCTCGACCATCCTCCAGTTCATCCAGGCCTCCTGCCAGCAGCTCACCGTCGTCGCGCTGTCGGAGGACGAGTCTGCGTCCGTTAAAGCCATGGTCGCCGCGCTGCTGCCAATCGGTGTCGTCTCGACTCAAGACGTCCAGGCTGAGGGCCTGCAGGAGCTCGCCCAGGCCTCGCAGGACGCGCTCGACGCCATCATCCGCATCCTCTCGGTCCCGGCGTTTGCTGCCTCTGTCGAGCCGCTTCTCTCTGGCGACGACGTCCAGGTTCGTCACCCACTGCGCACTTGCCCCGTCAGGGGTCGCTCGGCTGACCCTTCTCTCTGCTCCTCCCTCGTCTGACCCACTAGCTGCGCCTTGGTGCCATCGCTCTGCTGACCTCGCGCCTGCCCGAGATGAAGCTCGAGGCACGCAAGGCCATCGCCCCCATCGCCACTCGGGCAGTCACCATCGCGCTCGAGATCGCGAGGAACGCGACGTCTGTCTCGACCGTCATGTCGGCATTTGCGTCGATTACAGAGATCGCCGGATCGGCCACGGCTCAGGAGGATGCGGGTCTCGCGCCCGTCATTGGCGTAGCTATCGCCAAGGGCGAGGCCAATCTTGACAACGACCGCCTCGTTAAGCGCGTCTTTGTCCTGCTCGCCGTGCTCTGCCGCCGCCTTGGCCCGCGCCTCATCCCCTTCATCAAGAAGTTCACGTCCTTCTCGGTCGCTGTCGCCAGCCGCATGCTCAAGCAGCCCGCTGCCCGTGCGTTTCTTGCCTTCTTTTCGTTGTCCATCCCTCTCCTCAGCGCGGCACCCTGACCTGCTCCTATCGACCCGCCGTCTCATTGAAGAGCTCGCCGTGCTGCAGGAGTCGCTGCTGCCCTTCCTTGTCGACAGCGTCGCCACGTTCGTCGCCGCCGTCCCAACCTTCCTCGGTGGCAACCTCGCCCAGCTCCTAATCACGCTGCTTCAGCCGGCGCTGCTCGAGTCTGCCGACGGCGGCCGATCGCCCTCGGTCCAGAGCTTGCTCAATTCGGTCGCCAAGAACGTCCCGCCCGCGACGGCTTTCCCCGCCGTCATGCAGCTCTGGAAGGATGTCGACCACGCTTCGGCAGCGCCGTCTGTTGCCGTGCTTGACCTGCTCAAGCGCGCAATCCGGCACACGAATCGCGACGCCTTCGCATCGCAGATGAAGCCTGTCTTCAACTTCTACCTGTCTGCGCTCGACTCGCGCTGGACGTACCGGGCGGCTTTGCTCGAAGACGACGTCGTCGCCATCGAGAACAAGCTCGTCGAGGCCTTCCTCGAGTCGGTCATCAAGATGAACGAGGCCAGTTTCCGGCCCTTCTTTGTCCGCGTCTTTGACTGGGCCGCCATCGACCTCGCTGGTGACGACTGTCAGTTCTTGCCACCCTGCCCTCTTGCTGCCCTCTGGACTGCGCTGACAAGAATCGTGTACTTGCTTCCCCCCTGCAGCCAATCGCGAGCACTCTGTCGCGCGCCGTACGACTTTCTATCACCTGCTCGAGGGTCTCTTTGAGAAGTTTAAGGTGCGCAAAGTCCCCTGCTGGCGCTCCCTTCTGCGACCGCCTCGAATGCTGACGCTCTCTTCGTCTCTGCTCAGTCCATCATGACGCCCTACATGGCGACGACGCTCGACAACATCACCGACACCCTGCGGGCCTTTGTCCAGAAGGACGAGCAGGACGGCCGGCTCTGGCTGCAGGTGCTCACCGTGCTGCAGAAGTCGTTCGAGTACGACGAAGGCAGTGCGTCTCTTCCCCCCATCGTTGCGCTCCTACTGATGATCGCTGACGGCGCCCCTTCCCGAACTCCTTTTCAGCCTTCTGGTCCGACGAGCACTTTACCAAGCTGCTGCCGGTCCTCGTTGGCCAGATCCCCCTCGCGCCCGAGCTCTCGACGGTCGAGGAGGCCTCGCCGGTCCTGTCGGCCCTGTTTGCCTCGCTCGCGGCCGCGACCGCGTCGCCGACTTTCCTCAAGACGCTCAACCACAGCCTGCTGCTGCAGACCCGGTCGGCCTTGCCAGCGATTCGGTCGCTCGCGCTCCAGACGGTCGCCGCCGTCTGGTCCCGCAAAGGCGAGGACATGCTCGAGCTCGTGCCCCAGACGGTGTCTGGCTTCGTCAGCGAGGCGCTCGACGACGTCGAGGAGGGCGTCGAGCAGAGCGCCCGCGAGCTCCTCAAGGTCCTGGAGACGCTCGTTGGGCCGCTGTCAGCCTACTTTGGAGACGCTTGATGTAGAGCGGCTTGTACAAGATCGGCTGGATCTAATTATCTTTGGAGATGAGCGGTTGCAGTAGAGCGAGGGGAAGGGACGAAAGGACCGGACGGTGCAAGCGAGCAAGTGAGAAGATAGAGTCGATTAGTGGGCAGGAGTAAGAACGGGCGGGCAGCGACAGGAAGGGTCGGGCGGACGGAGTGAAGAAGACGAAAAGATTGAGCGAGTGAGAGAGCGTCAGGATGGTATCAAGGCGAGGGAAATCAGAAGGCATGTTGGGCGCCATGCTCCGGGAGCCGTGTGAGGCCGTTAACGTCTACGTCGTCGTCGTCGAGGCGATAGAACAGGCTCGAGGCGGCGTACAGGTCGTCCAGGCTGTCCCTACCCGCGGTCGGACGGTCCTCGGAGAGAGTCTGTATGAGCGAAGCAGAGGTGGGAGGCGCCAAAGTTGGCGTCGGAGGGAGGGGACCGGTCGGGGGGGGTGCGAGTGGGGGGAGGTCCTTGACCGAGATGACGGATCGTCGCTTAGCCTTCCTCGACACCGACGATGTGGGAAGTGCGAGAGAGCTGCTGAAGATGCGTGGGGACGAAGGGCTGGCGTTATTCTCGAACGAGCGATCGGACGGTGAGTGGGCGGTGATTGACCGCTCGGAGAAGGGCCTCGGCGGCAGAGATCGCTCGGAAGGAGGCCGGGGCGGGAGGTCTTTGGATATGCGCGGCGAGCGGCGAGGTCGAACAACGGCAGGCGGCCTCGGCGGCAATCTGGGGTAGAGGCGATCAGCAGCGGCCATCTGGTAGAAAGTCATTTGCTGAGGTCGACCGGACTGCAATCAGTGAAGGCGAGGGTCAGCGAGCGCGCAGTCAGAGCGTTGTGGTCAGAGATATGGACTCCGGGACGCGCCTGGTCGCTGCTCCGACTGCTGCTGGTGCTACACGCACGCGCTCTGCCCTGTCCACCCTCGTTCACGGGGCTGAGCTGCTTGAGTCGGATCAAAGAGATGGAAGCGACGCGTCGGGACGGGACAGTTGCGCCGACATGGAAGGGGACGTCCAGAGACGGCGTCGACGATGCCGTCTCGGCCACGGACGGCGGTCGCAAGCGGCGAAGGCTGTCCTTCGACCCTTTGCTGGCAAGCGAAATCCTCGCCCAGAGCGTCGAGATCGATTTTCTTCTCGCCGGAGACCTGGTGTCATCAGAGTCGGTACCACTCGGCGGGGCGAACGCCGACGGAGGGGTCGAGCCGAAGCGAAGAGCCTTGCGCAGTGACTTTGCTCTGATTGATCCTGGCGGCGTCGACGAGGGCAGGTGACTGTCGGATGAACCGGCGCCCTGGCCCGGTCTGAGGTGGGAAGCGGCCGAACCAAAGTCGACACCGCTGGCCTCATGGCCGCTCTTGGACTGGAGAGGGGAGAAGCCGTCGACGGTCGTGTGCGCACTGGTCGCTGCCGAGTATGCGGACTTCGGGCTCGCAATGACATGCTCGAGCGATGTTGTCGAAGAGCCTGCCCGGGACGTGGACGTATGCGAGGATGTGACGGAAAGGTGCGACGTCGCCCGTTGCAGGGTGATGACCGCACGGCCGGAAAAAGAGGGTCGCCGGCGCCGTGCGTCGAGAGAAGGGGGCGCTGAGGGCCGCACGTCGGTCGGCACCGAAGAGTTCATGTCAGGCGGTGATGCGCGACCGAGCTATGGAAGGGTCGTGGAGCTCGACTTGTATAAGCTTGCATAAATGAGCGGCGAAGCAGGGCGGGGAGAAACAGAGACTCACGACCTCGTCCAGCATCTCGGCGCTTGGCTTGCCCCCAAACGGCCGCAGAGGACCGCCGGTGCGCGGCGACTTCAGCCGCATGCGACCCGTCTTGCGTTCCGAGACGCTTGCTGCACGGTCCATGGGAGATACAAGCGTGGACGTCGTCGAGGAGAGAGCTTGAACGTGGGTGGGTAACGTGCCGTCTTCATGGCCATAGTGGGGCGATGCGTATGTGACGGTGAGGGAGGGCGTCAAGTCGAGCGGACTGTCCCTGTGCGGGGTGGGATTGTGCTTCACCTGCAGGAGTGAGCCAGAACAGGGCAGACGGCGTTTGTAAGGACGTCGGGGCGCGAACAGGCGTCGAGACGTACTTTGACCACGTTGTCGCTCGCCCTTGATCGTCCAGCGCTGGCCACCCCCCTCTCTCCGTTCGCTTCCGACTCATCGAAAGGCCCCGACGGCGACGTAGGCAGGCCATGCTCCGCATGCGTCGCAGCATCTCTCTTGGCCTGCGTCGAACCGGGCTGCACGGGTCGATTGAAGCAGAGACGTGAGCCAGGAGCCTCCTATGAGGCACAGGAGAGGGGCCGGGCTAACCTTCCAGGGCTACATATGCGAGCGACCGGGCAGCAGGAGCAAGGAGCGTCAGCGCATTCCGACAATCTAGAGCCAGTCGAAGAGCAAAGACGAACGCGCGACCACTTCCATCTCGAAGCCTGCTGCCTCGACATGTCCAAATCTGCCAGCTGCTGAGTGAGGGCTGCTGGGCCCAGTGTGAAGAGCGGCGGAGTCGAAACTGGGCTAGCGGCTCGAGGATCGACGGCAACACGGGAGAGAGGGGGGGAAGACCTGCTGGCAGACACAGCCGCCTATGGCAGACCCTGAGCGAAGGACCTTGAGATTTCCAAAGGGGAGGAGAGGATGAGACAGGAAGGAAGTGGAGCGAGGGTCGTCGTTGCTGGTCAGAAGAGGATCCAAGGGTCTGAGGGGGCAAAGGGGAGAGGGGCGCTCTGGCCGCCGAAAAGGGGCTCGCGAGCGGCGCGCGGGCCAAACATCCCCTCTTCGGCCAGAGACGCCGGCGACGGTGTGACGGTCAGCGCAGCTCGCTGCGTCCTGCATGCGCCGCAAGAGCAAGTGCAGACATGGCGCACTTGTCTAGATGAGGATCGTGACAGTCAGCACGCGCAGGGCCATCTGCTCTCGTGGCTGGGGAAGAGGCGTGCGGGCGACGCCCCGCACGATCTGGCCAGACCTGTGCACCTGGCCCGGAGAAGGCTGGGCGAGACTGGTCACCGCGGACCTGCAGCGTTTCCTTCATGAGCGGGATGATCAAAGGCGACGGACGCCGGCATCGAAGTCACCTCGGCGCAGCCTGTCGCAGTGGTGTCCTCAAAACTCTGCGATGTCACGCAGTCATCCCATGCCGTACACATGACTGTCTGCTATGCTATCCTTCCGAGAGGTGGCAGGCGGAAGCGCTGTCGACGTTTGACAGAGGGGCGGTTGGGCTGGAAAATCTCGCCCAAAACGCTGCGTCTTGCGTGCGCAAGAGCGAGCAGCCATGGCGCACTTGTCGAGCGTAGCATTCAGCCTGCACAGGGCCATCTGCTCTCGTGGCTGGGGAAGAGACGAGCGGGGCGACGCCCCGCACGGTCTGACCTGACCCGCGCACCTGGAGGAAGGCTGGGCGGGACTGCTTTGGAGAGCAGGTATCCTGCGGGCCAACCGCCGAACCGGCGCGCAGTCGCGCGCGCGCGCGCGTGTGCGATTCAAAGAATCGTCTGCTGCGTGTATCCAGTCTAATGCAGGCCCTTCTCTGTCACTGTCAGCCCAGGGTGTGGTGGGTGGGTGAGCGATCGTGTGGCGGCTGGTGTGCGAGGGCCAAGAGGCGAGGAGCGACGAGGTGAAGGTCGGAATAGCCCGACGTCGGTCGCCCGCTCTTGCTCGCTCTCACTGCGCCGCGCCGAAAGCTTCCGGCTTTCGGCAGCTCAGAGAAGAGTGCGCACTTGAGCATAGCATAGCACCAATGGGGGCAGGCGGCTCATGTGAATAGGCCAGACGGGAACTGCCTGCGCGCGAGGATCGTGCGCAGGGGCCAGGCGGCAGGGACCGCGGGTCCAGAGCGTGACGCAAGATGACACCCGGATCTGAAGGAGAAAACGAATGCCGCGTCGGTAGGCTGCGTCTACACGCGTGAGTTTGGTATTCGAGAGGAAAGGGCGGCGGTACGCATGTAGACGATGGTTGTGAGGGAGGCGAAGCGCGCAGGTCATGCGCGTCACTCTCAGCACGAGGTTGCCAAAATTCGTGACTGTCGAATGTCGCAACTTCAATTCGGAGACAAGGAGATTCTGCGGATGTAGAGGGATGTTCCTCAGTCTGCGGCCAGGCGACGGCCGCAAAGCAAGGGAGTATGACGGCACGCACCTTCCGCCCTTCACGACCCGAGCAGCCGCGTTTCCTGCGAGGCCGTGAGCGCGATCCAGTCGAAGCCCTCGTCGTCTTCCTCCTCATCGACGTAAGGTCCGGCGACGTCCTGCACCGCATCAGGAGCGAGCCAAGAGAGATCAATGTCGGCGTACGAGATGTCATCATCCTTGAACGGGTCCGAGCTGGGCCCGACGTTGTCGCCCGACGACGCGGCAGCGACGGGGACGGGACCCGCTCGAGGCGGCTGGACGCGCGGGATCTTGGACGGCGTCGGGCGGATGGACGACGACGACGACGACATTTGCAGGCCGCTGCTGGGTCGATTTGGTCGGACTGTGCGCAACGACGACGGCGACGAGGTGGGCGAGTGCGCCCGCTTAGTCTTAGTCGGGAGCGCGGTCGTGAGGAAGCTGGAGTCTGGGCCGAGCGGCTGGCGTCGGACGGGCGAGACGCACTCAACGACGTCATCATCTTCGTCGTCTGACGCATCTTCCTCCTGCTCCTCGTCCGACGACCGTGATTGTGACGAGGAGAGGGCGATGACCTCGACCTTCTTGGCCCTGCGCTCCCTCCTAGGCCGTGATCTCTTGACGAGCCAGGCCGCCAGGCCCGTCTGTTGTAGGCCATCATCGGCCTCCGCCTGCTGGGTTCCCGCCGCCGCCTTGCCCTTGCCCTTGGCCGCTTCGCGCACCGGCCGCGTCTTGCCGTCCTTGCCCGGGAAAGCCGGCGCTCCCTTGCCGTGGAAGGCTTCGACGAGGTGTGGGTGGGTAAGCGCGACGATCCCTTCGGGCAACCAGGCGAGGAATGGCCGGAACGGGTCCTCGATGCTGACAACGGGCGCTCCATCCCACAGCGCGACGTCCTCCTCGTCGCCGTCGTCCTCGAGCGGCTCAATCGCGTCGTGCTCGGCGGCGGTCCGCGGCAGCGGGTTGAGGAACTCCTTGACGCGGCTGACGGGGATGCCGAGCCCATCCAGGGCCTCGGTGACGAAGCGCGTCGGGTCGACGACGACGCGGTATTCGTTGCGGCCTTCATTTGTCCGCAATAGCGTGATCTTGACGAGCAGCGGCTGGGCTGACTGGAATGGCAAGGCATCCGACAAGACAGGGTGAAAAGCTGGTTGGTGCGACGACGGGCCGAGCGGATGAGACGCCCGCGCTGGCTTCTCGGGCGTCCTGGTACGGGATCGAGCCGTGACAAAGTAGTCGGTCATGCGTGATGACGATGAGGGGGCAAGCGCAGAAGGTCCAGCGGTACAGGTGAATCCTTCCCCAGAGAGCTTCAATGCTCGGCAGGCGGCATCCCACGCCCCGGGTGTCTCGACCTCCTGCGTGAGGCTGCGGACCGTCGCCCCGAGCCAGACGTTGCGCCGGAGCTTTTCGAGCAGAACGCCCTCGCGCCACCCAAAGATCTCCTCGCTGAGCGTGGCCGTCTCGCGCACACGCTCCTCGGCCTCCCGTCCGCGCTCGATACCAGCCCATTGAGGGCCGTGCGAACGGCTCGTTACCGGCCGGACATGCATTTCGATCACCTTGACGTCGGGGAAGTTGTCGAAGACGTTGCGCGCAACCGACGGGTACTTGCGCTGGCCGAGGATTTTTTCCGGATTGAATCGGAAGACGTCCTTGATCTGCTTGCGCCACGCCGGCAGGAACGGGTCGGCGAAGTAGGCGGGCGAGTGCTTGAGGTAGCCGTCGATCAGGACGTTGCCGAAGCCATAGCGGGCGATCGAGAGTGCCATGCCGACGGTGCACTTTTCGATGCCGATCTGTGAGGGAAGAGAGGGAGTCGAGTCAGGCCGAAGATTTCAGAGCACGAGGGGGAGCGTGCAGCCGCCTGACGCACGGTGTCATAGTCGGCTCCACCCATCAGGCCGACGAGGATGAGGCCCTTGCAGTCGACCTCGTACCGCTCCTTGATGGCGGTCAGGCTGTAGACCTTGAAGTCATCCGGCGGCAGCTTTTTCTCTCCACGGCTGTCAAGAGGTAGCTTGATTCAGAATCATGCCGCATGGACGGCAAGACAGGAAGCCCAAAGCACGCACATCCTCGGCTTGGATAGGACAAGCGGCGCCCCAAACAGCATCGCGTCCGAGTCCTCGGTGATGACGGCGTCGAGCCGGCCTTCGCTTGCAAAATAGCTCAACTCTGCCTCGGCCTCTCCCGGTGCGGTCCAGCACTGGAATCCGAGCGCGGCCGCCATGTCGCGGAACTTTTGCTCGTTGACGATGGGCGTGGCCGTGTCGACCGCCTTGTCGCGCTTGGTCGACGGCCGGAGCGGACCGTCAAAGACGAACAGCGGCGCGAGCGGGCAGGCCAGTAGGCGGAAGAGCTTGTGCAAGAGGATCTTGAGCGGGTCGGCTTTTGGATGTGCCTTAGAGATGTACTCGACTGAAACGAGCCAGATGCTGCGCGGGGCAGCAGGGCAGGGCGGTGGAGGGGGGCAGAGGTCAGCGGGACAAGGCCAAATGGGTCGTGAAGATGGTGGATGACGGACCTCGAGTCGATTCCTACCCGCAGAGGGCGCTTGTGCTCCTGCCAGTGCTGCCACGCCATCGCCGGCAGGTTGGCCTCGTAGACAACGTCCTCGAGCAGGCGGCGAAGGCCACTGACGCCCTGTGGACGCCGCGTGCGAGGCAGGTCGAGGGGTCGTCAGCGTCGGACCCAGACATCGAGTCTCCCTCGGTCGGGATAGCAAGATTGGGCGTACCATCGCGCCTACGTTGTCAAGAGAATGACGACCAAGAGGAAGAGTGTTCGAGAGCTGCTGCACTCGCGAGCAGGAGCACGAGAGAGCAAGGCAAGTGGCGATCGGAGTGTGCGAGCCCGTTCGTTGCCTGAGCGAGCGACGCCTCCGTCAGCGCGGCGTCCACCTGAAGAGCGGATCCCGGCGAGACAAACAGGCTGACCTTGAGTGTGGGTAGCGTGTGCTGCCTGGCGAGGGCCAGCTTGTTCAAGAACAGGCGCGGTGGACGATATGGTTGCGGTCAGAGCTCCGCGACACTCAACCGACCCACCTGCCGCGAAGACACGCGCGAGGCGCGTCCTCTGGCCGGGCGTGTTTTGCCCTCATCCGCCAACGACGACACTCTCGCTCTCGCTCCCTTACGACTCGCTTTGCATGGCCTTTGACTCGGACGACGTCCAGGTCCATCTCTCGCCCAACCCGCACGGCGTACGTCCCGTCTGCGCTCTCTGGGGCTGCCGCGGCTTGAGCAGGCGGATGGACTGACCCTCACCCCCTCCCTCAACCCGCGTCGCCGCCCGCCCCCGACTCAGAAGGAGAACGCCAGGAGCTCGTACGCGCTCCCGCCCAAGCTTCAGCCTCAGCCTAAGCGCAAGGCTCCCCTCTCAGCCGGCCCCCACCAGGACCGATTGACCACGAATATGGCTGTCGACGATTCCCTGCTCGACGGGTCCGACGAGGAGGAGCAGGTCGTGCGCGCGCGTGCGTCCTAGGCTGTCTCGCTCCCGCTCTCTCTATTCGCCATCTGACCTGTTGAAACTGATGCGACGGCGCTGATCTCCTCCCGGACACATCTGCGACAGCAGCCAAGGTAGGTCGACCGCCCAAGCCCCACTCGTCCTCCAGCAAGGTATCCGCCGGCAAGCCCAAGCCAGCCCCCGCGACCAAGAAGGCCGCTCCCGCAGCAGCACCCAAGGCCAAGAAGCCTGCCGCGAAGGCCCCAGCGCCGCCGATAGAGGACGACTACGACGAGAACGAGGACGACGACATGGATGGCGGCGGCGAGGATGACTTTGGGCGAGAGGTCGCGCGGCTGCGGCGGACCGTCGCCCAGCTCGAGCGGAGCATGTCTGACGTGCGTCCTCCACCTTTCTCTTTCTCTCGTCCCCTTTCCGTTCTCTAGAGCACGCTTGAGCGCTCGCAAGCTAATCACAATTTGATCTCATATCACCCGAGTCAGCTGACGGCCGAGCGCGACGGCTACCTGGCTGAGCGCGACGCCTACATCAAGCAGTTCGACGAGCTTTCGCGCCTCAAGCACACCGAGGTGGAGAAGAACTTCAACTCGTACCGCCATAAGGCAGACGAGCGTGCGACGAGTGCGTCCTTGCATGCCTTTTCTCTGCGTCATCCATCGGTTTGGCTAGTTGGCTGAAAGTCTTGCGTCTGCAACGTGCCCGCGCAGAGCAAGCCGAGCTGATCGACAGCCTGACAACGGCGCTGGCCAAGGTCAAGCGCGAGAAGGCCAAGCTGGCAGAGGCTTTGCCGCTCGCGGCCGTGGCCGAGAAGCAACCGACGCGGGAGGAGAGGACAGTTCAGGAGCTTGAGAAGGCTCTGCGCGAGCACGAGAGGCTGGTCCGGGAGCAGACGAAGACGAGTGCGTGTCGCGTTTGCACTCCACGATCGCGGCCGCGCGCGCCCGCTGACCGATTTCTGCCCCGCCACTCACTCCCAGTCGAGCTCCGCGACAAGGAGCTCAAGACCGAGGTCGAGAACTCGCAGCGGCTCATCGCGGCAGCCAAGGCGCAGGGATCGGCGCCGGCCGCCGCTTCCGCAAAGGCGCAGCAGGCGCCGGACGCAGCCTCGGCTGAGGAGGCGCTTCGGGAGAAGCGCAAGGTGGCCATGTACGAGGACCTGACCAACCTGACGGTCGTCAAGGTCGACTTGCTCGATGGCCAATTTGGGGCCGAGACGCAGTGGAATTGCGTCTACACGGCCGACCAGCGCAGTGCGTCCTTGCACCATCTTCCCGACCCCTTCTCCGGTCCGTCTCACGGGGCACCCAAGTTGACCCCTCCCCCTTGACTCGCGACCGCAGGCCTCAGCTTCAGCATCCGCCAGGCGTTCGACGCGTCCGGTGCGGGCGTCATGTACTACATTCCCAAGGACCTCGCGCTCGAGACGGACAAAGCGTTTGTCGAGCGGCTCGGGTTCCTCGCGGGCGAGTTCACAATCAGGTGGGACCAAGTTCCTGGGTTCTGGCGCGAGATGCAGGCCAGGATGGATGACGACGGCGAGGACGAGGACGACGAGATGGAAGAGTGATAGGCGTCGCAAAGGTGAATTGGAGGTGTCTTGTCTATTCCTGCTTGCGTGCCGGCCCTTCGTTCGATATTCTCCCCTTCTTTCTTTCGAATTTCGGCCCATCCCCCTTTCATTGCCCTTCCCCTTCGTACTTATGAGGTGTAATGTCCACACACGCCGCCCGGCGCATGACTCGCAAGCTGCTGCTGACTCGAAGGTCATCGTTTCCTGACTCCTCCAACATCGTCGGCGACTGCGATCCTGTCCGGCAAGCAGGCCTAGTCGATGGTCAGACCCTGGTCGACCTCGCCGAATTTGGCAAAAAAGGCGCCCATGAAGTTGATGTAGTGGGGGACATCGAGGACGCCGGCTACAAATCCGGTCAAAAGGCAGGGAGTGATGCTTCAACACTGAGGTGCCATCGAAAAGACGCAGGGACCGGCACAAGTGGGAGATGGACGTACCGGTCTCGCGGATCGAGTGCATGCTCAGCTGGGCCAATCCACTGTGGCTCGCAGGCCGTCAACTCGGGTCAGCAGCTGTCACTCAGGGCAAGCGCGCGCGACAAGAGCGACAAGAACAGGGGGCAGGACACGCACATGTCGACCGTCCGGACGACCGTGCTCAGGCCGGGACCGACAGTAGAACCGCAGGAACTCTGCAAGATGTGTGCATGTGTCAATCCAAGAGACCGCTCGCTCGTCGTGGGATTGTGGAGGAGAGAAATTTAGAGGAGCAGAACGCACGTCGTTGCGGACCTCAAACTCCTGCACGGGCACGCCCGCGAGGTGGGCGATTCGGCGGAGGACAAAGGTCGTCGGCGCGTTGGACGTGTAACGCTGGTTGGCATTGGTCTGTGTCGAAGCGGCCCAGGACAGCTGTCAGTGTCGTCTCCTTGCGAGCCAGGCTGGTAGATGAAGAGGATTCGCGGCCGAACTCACCTTGATGACGACGCCGCTGCCGAGCATCGGCTTGTGCAGGTCCTGCAAAGCACATTCAACAAAGGGTCAGCGCTGGGTCGTGTCACCGACATGCCAAGACCGAAGGGAGTAGATCGAACATGGTGCTTCTCCGGGTAATTGGGGTGCACGCCTTGGGGGCGAGAGATTGGGGTCAGCAACGAGGGGCTTGAGCGATGGGAGACGGAGGGAGAACCCTGAGGCAGGCGGAGACGCACCGTGCCCCATGTCTGCGCTGATGAGGAAGCTGCGCGCGAGCACCTCCTCGGGCCGAACTTCGGGCGCGCTCTTCTCCCTCCCGATAGCAGCTGCCGCGAGCCGCGCAGCCAGAATGGGCAGGAGCGACGACTCTGCGCCTTGGTGCGAGACGCTGCCGACCTCCTCGTTGTCAAAGAGCAGGATCGCCTGGGCCGTCGGCGTCGTCTTCGTATCCTCGCTGCTCGCCGAGGCCGACGACGATGACGAGGCGACGAGGCCCTCGAGCGCGCAGAAGGACGACATGAGGTTGTCGATGCGCGGGGCGAGGATGAGCTCGTCGGCCAGGCCCCCAATCGCCGCCGGCTGGAGGTCGTACAGCTGCAGCTCGAAGTCGGCGATGTCCTCAACAGCAACACCGAGGTCCTTGGCGACGAGCGACAGCAGGGCCGGGTGGTGCTTAGAGCCCATCGGGTCCGAGACGCCCGTCGTCGAGAGGGTCCCTGAGGGCGTCGGAGCGTTCAGCTGCGACGAGAGGCCGAGAAGCGGGTACAGCTGCGTCTCCTTGTTGAAGGTGAAGGCATCACCAGACCCCCTGTCGAGGTGAATCGCTGCGAGTGCGTCGCCCGTTCGTCAGCAGGTGGTGATCAAGCACTTCAAGCGCGCGCAAGAAGGAGCAGACGCACCCAAGCTCGGGATCCTCGCGACGGCCCGGTTGATCTTGACCAGCCGGCCCTCCCACTGGCCCTCCCCAACCCGGCAGACGACCCGCCCAGCGATGCCGAGGTCGCGATCCCACCACGTCCGCCAGATACCGCCGCCGTACGTCTCAACTGCGACGCGCTCCCAGCCCTCCTTCGAGTTCTTTGAGACGGGCCGGATCTGTCGTCGAGGTTGGGAGGGGATGCACAGCTGGTCAGCTCGGGCCATTCTAATCGCCGGCCGGACACGCAGCCTAGCTGCTTCCGGCCAGAACAAGCAGACCGAGGACCAAGAGAACACAGCTCAACGTACCTTGAGCGCACACGAGTCGACGTGCGTCGCGATGAGTGCCAGCGGCGAGGCTGACGTGTAACCCTCGGGCAAGTAAAACGCCGACAATGACGAGGCGTTGCGGGTGAAGTAGTACTTGCCGCCAGCCTTCAACGACGCCCACGATTCGCGCTCCGAGATCTTGACCTGCGAGGTCCGGACGTGCGAGTGGCTATGTCAGGCTCGGAAGCGAGGGAAAGTGGTGGGAAGTAGGAGAGAAAGTCAGGACCACGCACAAAGCCGGCCGCCTCGAGCTTGCGCGCGCCTTCTGCGACGGCATGAAACGGCGTTGGGCTCTGGTTGACGAAGTCGATGAAAGCGAGGGCATCCTTGTCGGGGCGGATGGCGTCGGATTTAAGAGGGGCTGCAGCAGAAGCGGCCATCGAGGGTAGTTGCATTGGGAGGGGGTGAGGGTTGGAAGGAAGGAGGCTAGATGGGGCTGAGGCGCCGAGCAATGAAGCCGCATGGGGTCGGTCGTCGGCGCAAGCCGAGCGCCCAGACAGCTCGTGGTGCCGCTGCAGGCTGGCTAACTTCTGGTTGCCTCAAAGCTATGGCAGAGAGAAAAAAAGCATGAGCATGTCTGCTTGAAAGTCGTCCTGTGATAAGGACGCGCTGACCTCCGCAGAGGAAGCGACGTGGTTGGGCGGCCGTTGACGGCAACGACGCGCAGCAGTTGGCAGCTCATGTCCTGTGAGGTGTAGCTGCCCCTCGCGCATCCTCGTACACCCCCGCGCCATATCCTTCACTTCCGCTCTTGACCCCAGATCAAGTCCTCGTCCTCCACTCTCGTCTCATGCAAAAGGCGAGCTCCACTGACAGAAGATCGGAGCGTGAAAAAAAGATTTGACCGTGGGGTGACTCGAACACCCGTATCCAGCGCATTGCGGAACACCACAAGCTGACGCTCTAACCACCTAAACTACACAGTCATTGGATGATTCAGAGGGTAACAAAAAGGAACAATTCTTGCCGCACAGCTGGTCGGGAAGGTTGAGTGGTTGCATCAAGGAAGGATCTTCTCTGCGGCAGAACGACGCCGATGACTCGAGTAAATTGCAAGAGCGAAGCAATGCAGGGTTGTCTCCTTTCAGTTCCGCGCGCGCTCAGGTCAAGAGAGGTCAGAGTCTGCGCGCCTGCAACTGGAAAGGGTGAGTGCGAAAGAGTGGGCGGAACAGACCGCGTGCATGCGCATATCTCGATTTCGCGAGGGGCAGTGCCGCACATGCTGTGCGGAAACTGCCCGTTAGGCTAGCTGGGAGGGCTGAAATTCTAAGGTGAAGCGACCAGTTCGAGCGCTGAGGGCGTGGCGGACCAGTACACAGGTAGTACTCTACACGCTTGCGCGCGCCGGCTGAGCGCAAGATCACGCGGTGGGGACATGTGGCACAAGATGATGGAGAAGTATACCTTCGGATCTGGGGCTAGAGTAATGAGAGGGGGGAGGAGGGCAAAAAAAGTGTGATCTCTCGAGCCGGGAATCGAACCCGGGTCTCCCGCGTGCTCAGTGACAGGCGAACATCTTAACCATTGGACCACCCAAGATTGTGTGACAACAGTAAATTGTAGCAAAATATAATCCGTTAACAAATATCACGGCCAAGGCCGGCTGTGCCGAACTCCGTTCCGACTTCCTTCCAACCCCTTCGCAGCTCGTCCCCCCTCCACTCTCTCGCCATCCCTTCTTCAAACCCCCTCCCCTTCGGCACTCTCCCTCTCGTCACCAACCCCACCGGCCCACCGATCTACTACTCACTCACCCATCCATCCACACACAGCTATGAGCGTGCTAGAATCCCAGGACCTGACCCCCGAGTCCGTCTCAACCCCTCCACCTCGCCTGACCAGCTCCCGGTCATCGCGTCGAGTCTGCTCAAGCTGACCTGCCAACCTCGTTCACCGCTTTACTGCCTGACAGCGCCTCGGCCAATCCGCCCGTCTCGCCGTCCCACCCTCGCCGACAGTCGAGCCTGTGTAAGTGACCAGTCACGATCGCCTTTTGCAAGCTCGCCAATTGCCACCACCAGCCCACACGACCAATTCCATCGAGCTTCCGCAGCCCTGCCGGATCATCGCGACTGACGCCACCTCCCTCGCCCGGTCGCTCTGTAGCGCATCTGCTCGACCTTACAGCCCCGCTCACACGGTCCAAGGTTCGTCTCGCTGCCTTTCTCTTGCCCTCGCTGTCCATCGGCTCTTCCGCCGCGCAGCTGCGAAAGCTGACATGCCAAGCCCCACCTCCCTGCGCGCGCGCACCCGCCGACGATCAGACGCCGGAGCCTGAGCCGACGCCGTCTGAGTTCAGCGACCCCAAGGTGCCGACCTATGGCGCGACGATCGACTCTGGCGTCGAAGGCGACGGCATGCGGACGCTCGTCGGCTGGGAGTGAGTCGCGCACGCGCAGCTGCTAACCCAGCTTGGCGCGGACCGTCTGGCGCTGACACGTCAGTTTCCCCGGTACTACTCCTCTTCACCATCACAGCACGACTAAAGATGCAACGCTCGCCTTCGAGCAGTGAGTTCGCGCGTTCCCTTCATGCGAATACACGCGCGCGACTCGCTGACCCCACATCCTGTCTCGCGCGCCCTGGCAGCGTCCTCAACAAGATGTCGTTCGCCCCGACCGACCACATCTACCTCGTCACCGTTCTTCCGACCCTCCCTTCGTCCAGCTCAATTCTCAGCAACCCCTTTGCCTCTTCTACCACGACGTCCTCTGCTTCGCACTCGCCGACCCGCACCACCCCGCCGCCAACTTCGCATGGTTCGTCGATCGACCATGGCGTAGACTACCACCAGCAGCGCAGGGCGGCCTCTCCGCCGAACGAGGACGAGTCAAAGGCCGACAGGGATCTGCGAGTGCTCAAGGAGATCCGTGGGAGCGCAATGGAAAGGCTGAACGTCGAGGCTGAGAAGCTCAGGGCCAAGGGGTGCTCGATCACGCCTGTCATCATCCACGTGCGCTCAGTCTTGCCCGCCGCTTCGTCCTTCGCTGAAGAGGGCGCAACGCTGACCCTCCTACGCGGCCTTACACCTCTCGCACTTCAGTCTGACTCACCGGCAAAGGCGCTGTGCCAGCTCGGAGAGGCCCATTCAGTCGACCTGATCGTCCTCGGCCGCCGCCGACTCTCGAAGTGCGTCGATGCTCGATGCCTTTCCTCCTTCTTTCCGCAATCCTCTTCTCTCTTTCGTTCGTTCGCCCCTTAATCTTGGCTGACATGACTCCTCCCCTCCCCTCTTTTCATGCGTACTCGTCCGCGCGCACAGGCTGCACAGGGTCGTTGGCGCCGGCAGCGTCGGCAACCACATGCTCAACCAGGGCAACTGGAACGTCCTGATCGTCCGTCCTCTTTCCTCCCCCAACCCTGCTTCTTCCCTCATGCATGGCCGCGGTCAGCTGATGAAGCCCTCCTCTACGCTCTTGCCTCTTCCGTTCTGCAGGTCCAAAAGTAGCGCCTCCTCCATTCGAATCTCCTGCTATCTCGCGCCCCCTCGTGTCCACTGTCGTCTGTTGTCGACGGCGCTGCTCCGTTATCTCCTCACTCCAGCCAGCTTCCGCCACCCCTTCTCTTGCGAGCCCAACCCAACTCATCCTTCTCAATCTGCGATTCGTCGCTTGTACCATGACCATCAGCCCCCCCCCCCCTTCCATCTGTCCCTTGCATGCCTTTACCGCTGCTCAGTTCTGCGCGCGAGAAGGGGCATCAATAAGGCTCGTGGCCAACCGGGAGCGACATGATCATCGTCTTACGTGTGTCTTGGACGCGCACACCCCTCCGCACTGATCGGTCTCGTGGGACGGCCGTCCGATGGAGAGTGTCCGTCAAAAATGTCGAAGACGGAAGTAGCGCGGACGACGATGTGAGGTTGACCGAGAGGTCCGCCGGGGTTCGTGCCGGAATTGGGCTGGTCGAGCGCACAGAAGGGCAGGACTGGGCCGAGGCGAGGCTAGAGCGACCGAGCAGCGAACGACACGCAGAGTGCGTAGGTGCCGAATGTGAGGGGCTGACCGTGCTACGCTGACTGGGCTGCCGCTGCGCATGTCGCCCTTGCGCGAATTAGACCAGGCCAACTCTGTGCCCCCCGTCCCGCCTAAGCATCTAGTCGCCCTCCCTCAACGCGAGAAATCCAACCCACGCCCTTCGAGATAGTCCACAACGGCGGCGTTGCTTCCAAGCCCGTTGAACCAGATGCGCTCGGGCCTGGCAAAATGCGATTCGAGCATCATGGCAAGGTGCTTGTGACTGTGACAATTGCGCGCGGAAAAGGTGAGAGGGGGATCAGTCTGTGAGGAACAAGGAGGAAGGAGGGAGGAATAAGGGACAGACAACAGGCCAAAGGGGAGCGAGTAGTCGTCCGAGATCTTGACAAAGCTCTGCGGGACGGGTCAATAGTGGGAGGGCGGCAGGGAAAGCGCCAGGTCGTCAGCATCGGCTCGTCTGTGAAAGCCCGAGAGGGCAAGAGAGAGAAAGAAGCGCGCACGCACCTCAACCGCCTCCTTCGGCGTCTTCTCGTATCCACTGAACAAGGCCGGATTGGCCAACAGACCCCTCGCAGCCATCACTCCTCTGACCTCCGTCTCTTTCCTCATATCAACCGCGTCCTGCGCACACCAGATGTCCCCGTTCCCGATTGTTGGCACGCCTTGGGCATGCGCGAGGGAAGCGGCGAAGGCTATCCCTGGGAGTGAAGGCGAGACAGTCGACGGTTGGTGTCGGGTCCGACCGTGGATCGTGAGGTGCGATGCGCCGGCTTGAATAGCTTGCGTGATGGAGGGTTGAGGGAGGGGGGGTCAGGAAAGGGTTGAGGGGGGATAAGAGAGGAGAGGAAGAAAGACGGACCGGTGCTGACGAGTCGCTCGGTGTACCTGTACGCATATGCCACACGAGAGGTGCTCACGAGCTCAGCGACACACTCAAGGACGGGCGGCTCGAGCAAGCAGAGAGCAAGCAGAGCGCGTATTGAGGGAAGAAGGGGAGCTGACGCACTGCAGGTCCTCGTCGATCCGGATCTTGACACTGATCGGGTAGTCCCACCCCAGGCGGTCCTTGACCCCCCGGACGAGGTCACGCACCTTCTCAGGCTGACGAAGGAGGTAGCAGCCGATCCTGTGCGGACGAGACAAGGCGGCGGGCGTCAGCCTAGTCTGGGAAGTTGAGGAAGGAAGAAATGCGCGACGCACTCTTCTTGAAACGCCCACTTTTGGGGGCAGCCACAATTGAGGTCGATGCCGTCAACGAACGGGTCTAGCGTCAGGGAGTCATTAGGGAAGATCAGTCTCCACCGAGCCGATCAGGGACGAGGACAGGCTTCCAAGGCAGGAGAAAAGAACGCACGGATGAGCTCGGCGGCGTCGGCGAGCAATTTTGGGTCATTCGCTGCGAACTGGGCGCTCGCGCGTGCGGAGGGTAGAACAGTCAACACCTGCCAGCGAGTCTCTTGTCCCCATTGAGAATTGGGTGAGGCAAAGACGAGATGGGAACAAGGGGACGCACCTGCGCGATCAGCGCACCCCTGACTCTACGTGGCCTCCCCGTCCCCTTCCTCGCCCCCCCGCGCCGCTCCTCCATCCAAAACTCGCCTCGCTCCTCCTCGCTGAAGCTAAAGTCGGTTTGCCGTGCGGTCGAGTTGCGCGCAAACTCGGCGGCGAGCATCATTGGCGTGTGGGTAACGTGCGTGTCGTACTGTGCTGTGAGGTGTCGGAACGGGAGCTTGGAGTGGCGGACGAGTGGGGCTGCGGGCAGGACGGTCGTTAGGTGCCGTGCGGCGGCAAGGACGAACGCGAAGATAATTGAAAGGCAAGGCGTCGTGAGTGCGTCAGCGAGAGGGGCTTCAAAGGAAGGTTTCATGGGCAAGACGAGCACGGGCAAGGACTACAAGACGCACCCAGGACATTGACCCCTTCGAGCTCGTGCAGCATGTCCTGGACCCGGAGTACCTCGGCCGGCGGCAGCTGCTCGTGCTCGTCCTGCTCGAGTTCGGCGTCGCGGCGAGTGGCCGTTACTTCCTTGTAGAATGGGTCGAGCGTCATGGCTTGCTGGCTGCGCTGGGGCCGTCGATAGAGTGCTGGTCGAGCTGTACTGAGGGTGAGCCAGGGCAAGGTCGTCGACGTAGGGGAAGTCGAGGCGGCCAACGACAACTCGGACAAGGCTCGCTCGCACCCGCACACTTGACCGCCACCTTCCCTTTCACCCTCGCAACCGCATACACTCCTCACACTGTCATGGAGGCCCTCTTCTTCAACGTGAGTGCCCGTTTCTGGCTCGAGCCTTCTTGAGTCAAGGCTGCGAGGCTTCCACAGGCGAGCGAGGAGGAGGATCAGCTGCGGGAGGTCGCGCTGCTGCTGCCGCTCGAGCTTCCTCCCATCGCACCCAGCCGACGAGCGCTGACCTCCCGCCTCTGCTTCGACCCTCCTGCCGCAGGCCGACGCCGGGTTCCTCGAAGGCGTCGTCCGAGGGTACAAGAACGCCCTCTTGACGCAGTCCAACTACAACAACCTGACGCAGTGCGAGACGCTTGAGGGTGAGGACGCGCGCACCTTCCCCTCCTTCCTGCCTGCCTGCCGAACCTCTCGCTTGCCTTCCTCCTCCAAGATCGCTTCGACTGACCGCTTACTCCCTTTGCCCCTGCCCGACTGGACTGCGCGTACGCGACGGACAGACTTCCGCCTGCAGCTATCGTCGACCGACTATGGCAACTTCCTCGCGAACGAGCCCTTGCCCCTGAGCACGGCCGCGATCGCCGACAAGGTGGGCGCATCTTGCTTGCCCTGCAGCCCAATCCAACCTCGCGTACCTGCCTGCCAAGGCTGACGGCTCTCTCCTCCCTCTCGCTTGACGCTGCCAGGCCACCGAAAAGCTCGTCTCCGAGTTCAATTACCTGCGGATGAACGCCGTCGAGCCGCTGTCCAAGTTCCTCGACTACATGACGTCCGTCCATGTCCCTCGCTCGCTCGCCCCGCCTTCACACGCATGAGGCCGAGCTGACCCTCCTTTCCTCCCGACACTCACCGCGCTAGGTACGCCTACATGATCGACAACGTCATCCTGCTGACGCTCGGGACGCTGCACGAGCGCGATACGCGCGAGCTGCTCGACCGGTGCCACCCGCTCGGGGTGTTTGACACGATGCCGGCGCTCTGCGTCGCGACCAACGTCGAGGAGCTGTATCAATCGGTGCTGGTCGAGACGCCGCTCGGTGCGTCCCTGCCACTTCTCTGCCTCACCTCATCCTCACAGACCACATGATGAGCTGACGGCCGACCTTCACTCCCTCGTCACGTGTGTTCAGCCCCCTACTTCCGCGACTGCCTCTCGGCCCAGGACCTTGACGACCTCAACATCGAGATCATCCGCAACACGCTGTACAAGTCGTACCTCGAAGACTTCCACGCCTTTGTCCTTACTCTCCCTGCCCCGACATCCGAGATCATGTCCCGCCTGCTGCAGTTTGAGGCGGACCGGCGGTCGATCAACATCACGCTCAACTCGTTCGACACGGACCTGTCGAAGGAGCAGCGTGCGCGCCTGTTCCCCTCGATCGGCAAGCTCTACCCGGAGGGCAACAACGCGCTCGCCCGGGCGGACGACGTCGACCAGGTCAAGGCAATCGTCGACAATGTGCTCGAGTACCGGCCGTTCTTCGAGGGCGCGTCTGCTGGAGGAGGCGGAGGAGGGGACGAGGGGCAGAGTCTCGAGGACCGATTCTTTGCTCACGACGTCCACCTCAACAAGCAGTCGTTCCTCCAGCAGTTTCAGTATGCCGTGTTCTACTCGTTCGTCAAACTCAAGGAGCAGGAGGTCAGGAGCCTGACGTGGATCGCAGAGTACGTTTTCTGTCCCCCTTCTCCCGTCTCTTCCCTCTTTTCTCTCTGAGCCCAATGGTCGAGCGCGCGCCAAGATTGACAGTTCTGCCTCCCATCCCCCTGATTTTCAAAGATGCATCGCACAGGACGCAAAGTACGCAATCTCTCCCGTTCCCTCGCCCTCTCTACTAAGACCCCCTCGCTGACCAGCCCTGTCTCCCCTTCGCCCGCGCTGCCGTAACAAGGGACCGGATCAACGACTTTGTGCCCATCTTTTAACCCCCCCCCCCCCCCTTCTCTTTGCTTTTCTCCTCTTTCCGTATCACGATTCACACGCCCCCACCACGCTTTGATCCGCCGTTGCAAAGTTAGTGTCGAGCGACAGCAGCGCGGGCACATATCAAGGGGGACAATCGGAAGTCGGAAGGAGGGGGGGAGGGGCAAGACCGCAGCACAAAGAATCCGCGAGCGCATATTGATGGGGCCGACAGGAAGGCAGGACTAGCGGCTCGGGAACGCGATTTGCGAAGGTGAGCGTGCGAAGGAGGAACGACCATCGGACGGACAGCCGATCGAGCGCCTCTCGCTCGACCCAGCCCAGAGGCACAGCGGTCGCAGAGGCATAATGGTCGTGAACAGGTGAGGCAAGTCGCCCGTCAAGGCGATATGAACGCGCGCGCATTGCCGGGGGATATTAGAGATCAGACGCCCGCAACCCGCCGTCGGACCGCCAGAACCCCTACGAGGACCCCCAGCCACCTCGCCCGGTCGAGCACCGTTTGACCATTGACAAGCGCGCTCCATGTCTCTCCCCAGAGCGCAGCGGCGGAGCGCAGGCCTAGGCGGGAGGGAGGGAGGGCGAGGGAGAGGTGGAAATGCAGAGGGGAGCGGCAGGAGGGGCAAGGAGGGCGCGAGGTGGTCAGGAGCCCAAGGGGGATGAGCGAGTTGACCGTGCGAGATTTGGCGACCTTTGGACGGCGAGGTGCACGAGTGATCGAACGGTCGAGCAGGTGAAGGACGGCCGGATCGAGCGCGAGCGTCGTCGTTGGCGAGGACGGCGGCGACGGTGCAGCGTGTGTGTGCGGCCTCTGCAGCTCGAGCAGCAGACCTGCCCGCCAAACGAGCTCCTGGAGCGCGCCAGCGACCGCATTTGACACGCTCTTGCGTCCTGAAGTCGTCCGTTCTGAGTCGACAAAGACGGAGACCCCCGCCTCGCCGTCATTATCGAGCGCGTGGTCGGCCGAGTAAGACAGCAGCCAGCGGACAAGGCATGCGCGGTGGAAAATGTGGTGGGCAGGCGCGGCCGAGCAGAACAGTTCGACCGGGTCGACATCTCGCGCCTCGGACGGAGAGCAGCAGATTGGGCACGTCCGGCCGCTGCCGGCATCGTCGACGGCCGTCGTGGGTGGCATGGGCGAGCCTTGGATGACGAGTTGGAAGACAGACCGCCGCCGTCGACGCTCGAGGTATCGATGGAGGCTGACAAGGGAGACAACCTGGAGCTCGCTGACGACCGTGGCGAGTAAGATGGCGAGGAGGATGCGTCTGACGCGGGCGACGAGGGACCGCGCTGGCTGGATGGGAGGGGTTTGGGAGGCGATTGCATGCAGAGGGCGGAAGGGGGAGAGAACGAGCGGGATCCCGTTCAGGAACGGCAGGAAGTGCGTCGTCTGGAACAGAACGAGCAGAACATTGGCAGCCTGATATTTGATACGGCCGAGCTGGATCAGCTGGCCTTTCATCGGGGAAGGCGGGAGAGGGACGAGAGGGTCAAGGATGGAGCAGCCGACGGACCGTGTGGTTCACGAGGTCAACCCACGCTCGCTCTTCTGCTGGCAGCCCTTGGACCCGCTTGTCAACCCACCACCAGCGCAGCCAGCTCAGCAGTCTAGGCACTGCCCAGCTACTCGATTCTCCAGGCTGTGGGTCAGGTCCGCCGTCGCCCCCACCACGAGGCCGAGGAGCAGCCGCACTGCCGACGGATGAGATGGCCACTTGGTGGTTGGCGGGTGGGTGGGAGGGAGAGGTAGGTGGCCGACGGGCAGACGAGTAGAGCGAGAGGGAGTAGGCGAGGAGGACGAGCTGGAGCTCCTGGGGGAGAGCGGAGTAGTGCATCTGGTCGCCTTGAGATGAAGGATGGCCAGAGGAGGGTTCATCCCGTTGTGCGGGCGGCGCGCAGCCATGCTGATCGACGCGCTCTCAAGCCTGGCATGCAGCCTTGCCTCAGGCTGGCGCTAGCGACGCCCTTCGCGCCCGCTCGTCCGTCGAGCTCGTAAGCATCCCTTCCGAGAGACAGCAACCACAGCCCAGACCAGTCGCCCACTACCTCAGCAACGCTGATGTCTTCCACCGTGCTGCTGATTGCCAGCCCTCGCGCGGACTGAAGCCTTCAAAGGCAAAGGAGCTTTCAACTTGCTGAGCTTTTGTCTTTCCCTCCCTCCTCCCACTTCGTTCAGCTGCGGCCCTCGCCCGGACCTCCATTTCGCTTCCCTCCTTCGACTCAACCCGACGGATCGCCAGCATGGTCGCCTCCAACGA
This sequence comes from Cystofilobasidium bisporidii, assembly GCA_014825535.1. Lineage (NCBI taxonomy): Eukaryota > Fungi > Basidiomycota > Tremellomycetes > Cystofilobasidiales > Cystofilobasidiaceae > Cystofilobasidium > Cystofilobasidium bisporidii. The sequence continues at coordinate 95,998 of MVAK01000020.1, forward strand.
GCAGCACATTCACCACCCCATCAAAGGCCTCGACGCCGTCAACTTTCCTGCGCGGACCGAAGGCGGCCCGCAGCGGACGGACGAGTACGTCGTCGAGACGCCCTCTGGCTTCCTTCGGCCGGCCGACGAGGACGCCTCTTCCCAGAAGCGGCACCCGACAGGCGTTCATTCACCTACGCCAACCATCGTCGGTGAGCACGAAAACCACAAGCACAAGGTTGACGATGAGGAGAAGGATTTGGACGTCAAGCTCGTGACGTTCTCTGTCGGCGATGCAGCGGACCCCAAGAACCTACCCAAGCTCCGCAAATGGTTGCGTCCCCACCCCCTCGCTTCCTTTAATCTTTGAAACAATTGCGCGCTAGCTGAGCTTTCCACCGTCCCACCCCGTCGGCAGGCTCATCACGATCGCCATCTCGTACACGTGCTTTGCTGTCGCCCTCGGCTCGTCGCTCACCGTGATGGACATGCCCGACGTCGCTGCCGAGTTTGACTGCTCAATCGACCTGATCCACCTCAGCATCTCCGTGCGCTTGTGTCCTTTCCTCGGTCTCGCGTCCATTAGGTACAGCAATTGACCCCCCCACCATCTCTCTGCCTGCCCTCGTCGCGCAGGTCTTTGTCTTCGGCTTCGGCATCGGTGAGCCCCATTCCCAACGCCCTCTCTCCTCCCCTTCGCTCGCGCTCCTTTCTTACACCCCATCCTCACTCCTCATCCCTCCCGGAGGTCCCCTCCTCTTTGCCCCCTTGAGCGAGATGGTCGGCCGCCGCCCAGTCATCATCGTCTCGATGGCGCTCTACTTCATCTTTACCTTCCCCTCGGCCTTTGCGCCAAACGTCGCCTCGCTCGTCGTCGGTCGAGCGCTGGCTGGACTCGCTGCAAGTGCGCCGATGGTCGTCATCGGTTCGTCCTCTCGACTTTGTTCCTGTTGATGTGCTGTATACCTTCCGAAGAATGAAGCTTGCGCTGACCCGCTCGGGGACGCCTTTCGACCGGTCATTGCATGACAGGCGGCTGCCTCGCCGACATTTGGGAGGCTTCTGAGCGAGGAGTCCCACTTTCCGTATTCTCAGGAACCGTCTTCTGTGGTCCCTGCATCGGCCCGTAAGTCTCGTTGTTGCCCTCTGAATCCCCGGCCTGAACAACGCATCACTGACGTTGCAGGCTTGCTCTGTCCTCGCAGGATCGTCGCTGGCTATCGTGAGCTTTCTCCCTTTCTCCAGCTAATGACGGCGCTTTCAGAGCCCTGCTGACCCATCTTTCGCTCTCTCTCGTCTCCCTGTAGTGAGTGCTGAGGGCTGGCGCGCAAACTACGTGCGTCCATCTCGTGATACGCGCCCACTCTTTCACCTGCGGACACTGACCTTTTCGAACTCTCATATTGACACTCAGTACCTCCTTCTCGGTATCTCTGGCTCGGCCTGCCTCGTCGCAGCTCTTGTCCTCCCCGAGACGTACGCCGTCGTCCTCTTGCGTCGCCGCGCGGCCGCCATGCGCAAGGAGACAGGCGATCTGGGGTACCTCACCAACCAGGAGAGGTTCCGCAAGCCGTTTGTACAGGTCATGAAGGAGTCGCTCGTCAGGCCGGTCCAGATCCTATTGACAGAGCCGATCGTCTTCCTGTTTTCGCTCTACCTCTCTCTGTAAGTCCCCTCGATCTTTGCGCTCGCTCCCTTGTTCGTCAAAGCGCAGCTGTCCGCTGACATGTCATTCCTCCGCTCTTGACTTCCGCCACCAACAGCATCTATGGTGTGTCGCGTCTTCGACTCGCCTCGCCTGGCATCCGTCCCAGTCTTGACTGACGCCTCGCCCGTCTGCAGCCCTCCTCTACCTCCTTTTCTTTGCCGTCCCGATCGTCTTCTCTGGCATCCACGGCTTCCCTCTCGGTTCGGTCGGCCTGAGCTTCATCCCCGTCATCCTAGGCATGCTCTCGAGCTTCATCACGATCCTGCCCTGGCAGACAAAGTACTACGCGCGGGTGACGGCAGAGTGCGAGGCTGAGGGCAAGCCGGCGCCGCCCGAGGCGAGGTTGCCGTGCATGATTGGTGCGTCTGCCTTTCCACGGCCGGCCTTCCCTCCTGAACGTCCTCTGAGCGCGCTGACACCCCACCTTCCTGCGCCCTGCTCGCGCGCTGTCGATTGATCAGCCGGTGCTATCGCCCTCCCGATCGGCTTCTTCATCTTCGCCTTCACGTCTTACGCCAATGTCCACTGGATCGGCCCGATGATTGGCACAGCCATCTTCGGCTGGGCCATGGTCAGCATCTGTGCGTCGCCTTTCGCTTTTTTGCCTCACCTCCCGCCAGACCCCAATCTGACCTGCGCGCGATCCCCTCTCCAGACGTCGGGGCAAACTGCTACATCGTCGACTCGTTCCCCGAGTTTGCCTCGTCGGCCATGGCGAGCAAGACGCTCCTATCGCGTATCTGCGGCGGTGCCGTGCCTATGTGAGTGTCTCTCGTTCCCGGCCATGTGTACAGGCATGACGCTGACCCCTCCTCATACTCTGTCCCGTTAGGTTTGTCGACAGGTACTACGAATCTGCGATCGGCGTCCCAATGGCCTCCTGCGGTGGGTCTCTGCAGCCTTCGAGCGCCTTTCTCAGCGCGTCCGTTCCTGACACTCCCCTCCGCCCCTCCAGTCCTCGCCATCATCGCCGTCCTCATGCTGCCCATTCCTGTCGTGCGTGTGCACGTGGACCAAGCTTCTTCAGCGACACTGGTCATCAACTGCGCTGACGTCCTGTCTCACTCGCTCTCGCTCTGCAGGTCTTCATCAAGTACGGCGCGCGCATCCGAGGAGTGAGTACTTGGGATGTTTTTCCGTTGCTGTTCGCGCTCAATCGCTGACACCCGTGCGCCAAAACGTTCCTTCGCCAACGCAGATGTCGAAGCGGTCGACCTCTTAGGCGGTTCCTTCCGCGATACCGCTCCTCCTCGTACCCAGGCCTCCCTCACTCAGCTCCTACCATCCTCAGTCTGCCATACCCTACCCATCAACCATGCGATCACCCTCGGGCCCTCCACGGTGGGCCTGTGCTCCTCACCCTAACCTAATGCGGATGCACTTTTGACCCCCCGGCATCCTAACCGGAACGTCGGTCACCGCCGACGCTGCGGGGTTTGAAAACTCACCTGAGGCTCGGCAGGCTCGGCCGTCGCGCGTACGGCTGTTCTCATGAGACGCCCTCGCCTCCCTCGCCCCGCTGACAACCCCGCAGCTCTTCTCCCTCTCTTGTAACTCCCACCTCTGACCCCATCTGCCTGCCCTTGCTCTCTTCTCTTTTCAGTCTGATCCCTTCGCATGGCCGCCGCCGCCACCTCAACACCTCCAACCACCAGCTCGCCGCCAGCGTCTCGTCCAACCGCAGCCGCCGCGTCGACCTCGCCCCTTTCCGCCAGCTCTCACGAAACGCTCGCCTTGTCGCGCGTACCCACCCTGATCGACTCGGGCTCGCCCTCGAGGGCGGGCGACCGAGGCCATTCGTCGCTGCCGAAGACGAGCAGCGAGCTTGAGAAGGCCGACCGTCCGACGATCATCAGCTTCGAGACGCCCGGCTGTGAGCAGCTCAACCCTAGGGTTCGTGCCTCCCCTTCACTCGCCGAGGCTTCTATCCCTGACGGTCGCTGACACGGGTGCTTGTTCGCCTTCCAAAGGGATGGTCTCATGCTCGGAGGTACTTGGGATATGCTGCTGCTTGCTGTACCCGTGTTCGAGCTTGTCCCTGAACGCTCTGCCTGTTGCCTCCCCCATCAGAGCGTTCATCGCCACGCAAGGCGCAGCGTCCATGCTCTGCGTCACCTTTGGCACGAGCGCCTACACCGGCGGCATTCCAGGGCTCGAAGAGGAATTTGGCGCCTCCAGTGAGCTCTGCACGCTCGGCCTGTCGACCTTCACGCTAGGCCTCGCGCTCGGCTGCCTCGTCTGGGCGCCCATGTCCGAGATCCTGGGGCGAAAGCTCGTTCTCGTCGTCTCCCTCACGATTTACGTGCTCTTTGGCCTGGGCCCGACTCTGGGACACAACATGGAGACCATCATCATCACGAGGTACGTGTTGTAGTTCATCTGTCTTGAGCGGGAGCGGACGCTGACGCGCTGTCCGGTCCGACAGGTTCTTCATGGCCCTCGGCGGGGCTAGCATCATGTCCAATGCCCCGGGCATGCTCAGCGATCTATACCCTCCGTCTCAGATCGGTCTGGCGATGACCATCAACAGCGTCAGCCCTTTCCTAGGCCCTGTACTTGGGCCAATCATCGGTGCGTCCCGCTCTCATGCTTTGCTGTGCAGCCCCTCTAGCGCTGATCGCGCCCTTCGCGACCGTCAGGCGGCTATGTCTCGATGTACGCCGGCCCGCAGAGCTGGCGCTGGGTTAATGGCATCATCGTCATGTTCGGCGCGGCGGTTGTCCTCGTCGCCTCGTTCACAATCCCCGAGACGTACCCGGCGGTCGTGCTTAGGCGGGCGGCCAAGAAGCTTGAGAAGCAGACGGGCCGACCCCACGTCTCGCTCTTTGACGCCGACCAGCCCAAGAAGAGCCTCGCTCAGGCCATGTCGGTCGGCCTGCGCCGACCGTTCGTCTTCTTGGTGCGTCGGGTCTGCTGTCGTAGTCTTTGATCCGTGTCCGGCTGGCTGACGACTTTTGCTGTCCGCCTGCTCCCCTTTGCAGTTCCTCGAGCCGATCGTCTTCCTGCTCTCGCTCTACACGGCCGTCGTCTTCGGTATTCTCTACCTCTTCTTCGAGGCCTTCCCCGTCATCTTCCAGGAGGAGCGTGGCTGGTCCCAGGGCGTCGGCGCGCTACCGTTCCTCGCGATGGCCGTCGGCCTGTTCCTGGGCGTGCCCGCGTCTATCTTCTTCATGCGCATGTACCGCAAGGCGATCGCGCGCTCGCCGACCGGCCGAGCCGAGCCCGAGGAGCGCCTCTACTTTGCCATGGTCGGTTGAAGTCCAATCCTGCCCTTTTTGACGACCGCACGCCGCGCTGACGCTCGTTCCTCCTATGCCACGACAGTTCGCCGCCGTTCTGCTTCCCATATCGCTCTTCTGGTTCGCCTTCACTGCGCCCGTCTCGGTGCCCTGGCCGGCCTCGGTCGTCTCGTCCGTTCTCTTTGGCCTCGGCATGATCGGCATGATGTCGGTGAGTGCTTCTGCGGCCCCTGCGACTGTAGCCTTTTTCGAGCCGAAGAGCACTGACGTGCTGCCAACCCGCAGTCGATCATGGCCTACCTCTCCGACACCTACACCATCTACGCCGCCTCTGTCTTTGCCGGCAACTCGCTCATCCGTTACGTCTTTGGCGCGGCCTTCCCGATGTTCGGATGTGAGTCGTTCTTGCTGCACTTTCCTCTTCCCTGTCCTCACTTGTCACCGCAGCCCCAGCTGACGGCATTGCTGTGCTTGCCGCACCCCAGCGATCATGTTCCGCGGCCTGACTCCTCGCTGGGCGCTGTTCCTGCTCGCCATGCTCGCCCTGGTACTGGCGCCGATGCCATTCCTCTTTTTCAAGTACGGCGTCCGCATCCGCGCCTTCTCCAAGCACGTTCCCAAGACGGTTGTCCCCCTTCCTCCTCCCGCACCCGCACCAGCGGTCAGCTCCGACACGGACGCCGACCCCGAAAGGCAAGTCAGTACACCGCCGGTGTTTTTGACCGAGGGAGACCGGGCGGTGCGCGTCGAAGAGTTGCAGGACGGGATTCGCCCGCCTGCGGGTCAGGAGGAGGACCTGGAGAGGCTCGACAGCAGGCGTCGTGACCGGGTGCCGGCCTGAATGGAATCGAAGCAGGCGGCACGGGGAGCGAGTAGAATATAGATGTCCGCATGATGCTCACTCTTGTAATAGAGCAAATTACAGGACGCCGGCGTCTGCTACCGCGCACACGCGACTGATGGGAGCCGTCGAAGCCGTGGTTCAAACGAGGTGGGGTCGCCTGCGGAGAGTGTCAAACGACGGAGTCGCTCGGACGTCGGAAACAGACCGTTCTTGATGACGCGCGCCGGTCAATTTGCAGCAGCTACTACCCAACCGCGCCGAACCTCGTTCAACCTCGCTCTTCGCGCACGGCGGAAAGCGCACCCGTTTATCGATCGCATCGTTACGCTTCGAAGCCGGGACCCTCTCCCGCGCTCTCTTTACCTCCTCTGCAGCTCTGCAACCCCGCTGCTGCTGCTCAGCCCTGCGAGGTCCACCACCACCATCACCCGTACAAGGCCCACACCAACCCTCAGCAGATCGACGACACCGCCAGCCTATCGCGAAGGCCTGCTCCTTCCTCCCCTGATCTGATCTGCCGGCAGCGTCGATCACTCGCAGCTCAGCCCACCAAAACGCCCGGGCCTCGACGACGCGCACAAGCACCCCGACCTCTTCAGCCCTCGAATCGTCGTGGCTGAACGAACCTCGACAAGGTGAGCGATCATGCCGAGAAGCCGTCTCAACCCTCGTCGTCGTCGGCATCGCTCGACCAACGTGTTGCCTCGACCGGTCACCGTCCCGTTTGCGTCCCTCGCTCAGCCATGCTGACGCGCAGCTGCCTTCCTTTCCCCGCCTTTGCGTTCCGGTCAGCCCACCCTTCCTCGGCGTCATCCGGCAAGCAACCGCGAAGACCTCGACGGCCATCCCCTCTTAACACCCTTCTCGCCTCTCGCAGGGTACGCCTTCGCCTGCTTTGATCCTTCGTAATCAACTCAGAGGCTGATTGCTATTTTGACGGCTAGCAGCTTCCCTCCCTGGCCTCACATGTCGGCCGACGACGAAATCGCCATACCGCCGCCGGTCACACAGCGCTCGCGATCTATGACGAGCAGGGCACCTGCGTCGCAGTCGTCCCTCCGCCGGCCATATGCTAGTCGTGAACCTTCGGCCGTCTCGCGCTTGACCAACCCTTTGCGGTCAGCGACGCCAGACACGACGGCGTCGCGGACAGCCTCGCTCCGGAGCCACATCGCCAAGTCGCTCAAATCCGCGCGGACCGCTGGGTCGTCCGACGAAAACCTCGACGAGCTGAGCGAGACCGAAGAGGACGCCGAGAGCGAAGAGGACGCGCCGGCTGGCCTGACTAGCCTTGTGCGGAACCTCCAAGAGGCATCGGGCTTGTCGATCAGCCGGGACGACATTGAAGAGTCGGTCCGCCGGCGCGTTCGCGAGCAGAAGCAGCAGCTTCGCGCGCGTCGGGCGTGGGAGGACGGTCCCAAGTCGGACGCACAGACCGAGTACATGCGCTGGCGGGCAATTGAGGAGGCTGGTGGGGAGCACGAGAAGCCCCACCGGCGTCGGCGACGGCGCGACGACGCCATCATGCGCGCGCACGAAGGTCCGGCGCTGCCGACCGTGCCAGAGACGGAGAAGCGCAGCCGGCCTCCGTCGAGCAAGCGCAGGACTTCGCCGCCTCCATCAAGGCGCAAGCCGACGACCGACCCGCCGGGCCCGGCTCCCTCTGGTCAGCTGGACAACGGCGACTTCAAGGACGCCCACCCTCGCGACCGCTACGCCCGATTTGACCAGAACCTCAACGAGCCCTTCCTACCGCCTACGGCCGAGGAGAGAACCAACATTGCGACGCGCGTGCTCGCGCCTGTGTGGAATAAACTGACGGGGTACGAGCGGCCCTCGGCGATGGGAATGAACGTCTCGACCCCGGGGACCGGCTCGCCCGAGGACAACCGACACTCCATGAGCGCCATTACGGCCCTCATCACCACGACGGGCAACATCGTCGGCGCGGCTAGCCCAACCCTCGGCACGATTGGTCCCGCCTGGGAAGGCCAGGACACGTCGCTCGGTCACCGCCATCGTCGGATCGCGCGGTATGGCCGACGCGAGGCCGTCGAGGACGCCGAGGCCCGGGACGAGCTCAATGCTCAGTTCGAGCGCAACCGGAAGATAGAGCGCAGGGCCGAGCGCGCAGAGCGTCGTGAGGCTTTCCGCCGGGGTCGCATCACGGATCCAGACGCCTTGGAGCCGGGGTCATCACGGCAGTCGAGCCGGGTGTCGAGCCAACGCACGCCAGGCGCCTCACCAGGTCGCGCGTCGGACGGCGACAAGTCGTCGTCCTCTTCCTCGTCAGAAGAGGACATTGAGGATCAGGTCGCGAACGAGGACGCCGACCAGGTCGTCCAGAGGGAGGGCGACGGCTCTGAGGTCAGAGAGGGTGCGGGCAAGGTGCCGCCGCCGCAGGAGACGACAATCCCCGACGTCGACGAGGGGCCTTCGACTGACGGCGTCACGGATGACACGTCGGACGGCGAGCCGGACCTCGAAAAGGGCTTCGGACCGCGGTCCAAGCAGTACGCGGGCTGGATCGGCAGCAAGCGCGGCGAACGCCAGCAGCAGGAGATCTACATGTGAGCGCCCAGCGATCGCTGTTGCCTTCTGGCTCTCAAGAATTGACTCTTTTCTGTCCTCTCTCTTTCCTAGCACGCGGCACCGCGCGAGCCACGCACAGAGCCGCGATTTCATCGTTCGGCTCGCCAATGCCCTCATGCTCTTTGGCGCGCCGACGCACCGAATTGAGGGCCAGCTCGAGTCGGCCGCGCGCATCCTTGAGATCGACGCCCACTTCTTCTACCTGCGTGCGTGCCTCTCGCTGTGATCTCTTTGCCCAAGTTTGCATCTACTGACGAATTGGCTCCCTTGATTCTATAGCGGGCATCATGGTCATGAGCTTCAGCAAGCCTGAGCAGGAGACGTCCGAGACGGCCTTCCTCCGCTGCAGCGGCGACCTCGACGTCCAGAGCCTGCGCAAGGTCCACGTTGTCGTGCGTCATCCTCCCTCGTCTGAGCCTCGCCCCCTCTTCGCTGACGCTCTGGACGACACCCCCAATGAATCAGACCCGCGGAGTTCTTCACGACCACATCAGCACCGGCGAGGGCGCTCGACGGCTCAAGCGCATCACGGGCGCACCGCCCCGGCACGCCGTCTGGCAGCGTATCGTCATCATTGCCTCGTGCAGCTTCTTTGCGAGCTCGGTAGTCTTCGACGGCTCTTTCGTGCGCTCTGCTCTGTTCACGTGCTGGTCCGTACCCGCCTGGTCGATGACTCACGTGCGCTACCTCCTCTGCGCGCTCTCGCAGATCGACATGTGGGCCTCTGCGATCCTCGGAGGGCTGATGGGCACATGCCAACATACCCTAGCCGCCTGGAATCCCTTGTTCTCTAACTGCTTCGAGGTGTGTCCTCCGCACCTCTTGCAACCTTACTTGGCAGGCGCCATGTCGAGGCTGACGCCGCCCCCCACCACCACGCTCGCAACGACCACCAGATCGCGATGGCGTTCCTGATCAGTTTCATCGCCAAGGCACTGTCTGCAACCGGATACTTCTGCTACGCGAGTCTGAGTGAGTTGGGTCGTGCCTTGACGTCTTTCGCTTCCCTGGACAACCTTTCTGATCCTTGAATGCCGCTTTCCTCGCGCAGCGTCTGCCGGCATCGGTGAGTCCCGTTGAGAGACAAATCCCCTCTCACCCCTTCGGTCCTGAGCGCTGACCACATCACGTTTCGTTGTGCCCCTTTGCAGTCATGATCTTGGTGCGTCAACCCTTCTGTGCGCGCTTTTGGAACGCCAGAAGTGCAGAGCTGACGCTGCGCTTTCCTGGCCTCAGCCCGGATACATCCTCCTGTCGGCGACGCTGGAGCTGGCCTCCAAAATCATCGTGCCGGGCAGCATCCGTCTCGTGTTCGGAGTTCTTTTGTCGCTCTTCCTTGGAACCGGCATCAGTCTTGGCAGCAAGGTCTACGTCTGTGAGTCGGCCTTTCGAAGCGACCGCTGCTGTAATCTGTTGCGCTCGCTGTTGACGTCGTTCGATCGTCTCCCAAATTGCAGTGATTGATCCGGTTGGCAGTTCGCGATCCTCTTCGGCGGCCGCGAGCTCCGACTCGGGAAACGTCGTCTGCGCTCGGTCGGGCCTCGAGCCCTGGTTTCAGTCGACCATCAGGTTAGTGTCTGACTGCCTCTCCCGTTGCACGATGGCCACACCAGAAACTGATTCTTTGACCCTCGCCGATGTTTTTAAGCCCCTACTATCTCTTCATCACGCTTCCCGGCTTTGCCATGTCACTCGCGTTGTGGACCAAGGCGCGCCTGAAGACGAAGCAGACGTGCGCCACCTTGGCGATCGCGTGCTTTTCGTACGCCTCGTACTATTTCGCTAATCAGGTGCGCCCCGGCTCTGCTGTCCTTCGTTGCGCATCGCGATCCTGACGCAGGATGTTCGCCTTCCCATCCTTGTATCGCTTTGCAGGTCCTGGCAGACGAGCCCGAGGTCTGCTCTGCGATCGGCGCCGGCGTCGTCGGTCTCCTTGGATCCCTCTGGAGCCGAATAGCGCGCGGCACGGCCTTCACCACACAGTCAGCCGCAATCCTGCTCCTCGTCCCCAACGGATTGGCCGCGGCGGGCGGAATCGTTATGTCGTCATCGAGCGGCACCGAAAGTTTTGAGGAGGGGGCGCAGGTCGCCCTCCGGCAGATCCAGACGTCGGTCGGTGAGTAATTGTCTGCTCATCTTGTCAGTGGCCTGTTTGCAACTGGCCGGCACTGACTACGCTCCTACCTTTCTTGCCAGGCGTCACCATCGGTTTGTTCGTCGCTAGTTTGTTAACGTATCTCGGCAGCCGGAAGAAGCGCGGCACGATCCTCAGCTATTGAGGGATGTCTGGCGGCCAGATCCCTGCATCTTCTCCACATATCTCTTCTCCTTTCCTCTCGCTACTCTCGACGCATCTGCTCACCCCATCTGTAATCCATCATCGCTCGAACTCGAATCCACACATGGCCCGCTCTCGCTCCCCTCCCCCTCTGACGAACTCGATGATCTCCCAGATTCTTACCCTACCATGAGCCTGCCCTCTCCTCGCCTTCCCGTACTCGCAAGACGTTGCTTGCGTCGCATCAAATGCGTCTCCCGGCTCGCAAGTCATGAAAGATCGTAAAGCAACGCGCGCGGACCCTCCACCTTGGAGGGACTGGGTCTCTAATTCGGCAGGGGCTTGTGGTCTTGTCCGGCGACCGCTCTGCCGCGAACCCAGACCGATGCGATGTTGCGGTCGTCGCCGCTGTAGATCTGCGAAAGATGAGCAATCATACAAGGTCAGCAGATGGACGGCTGCTCGTACAGGCCAGAAAAAAACTCACAAATCGCTCGAACGCGCTCTCTTCCCAGCCATCGTCCCCCTCTTCCTCCTCGTCGAACCACATGCCCGGCGCGCCCCGTCCAGTTCCGACGTCAACCAGAACGGCGTCCCACTCCTTGCCGGCCTCGAAACTGCCGACTGTGCACTCGAGCCCAACTAGCGACGCTCCGCCGAGCGTGGCCATGTGGAAAACGGCCGACAGGGGAAGATGCGTCGCACCGACAAACGAGCCGTCATGGTCGGCCGAAGGGGACGCATTGAACTTGATGGCCTTTGAGCCGAGGATGGCCATGCGCATCTGCGACAGTAACCCCATCTCGTAACCGCCAGAGCAGTCAGTCCCGAGGCCGACCTGAGAAGTCGCAACGATTTCGTCAGCTTCTGGACCTCTGCAAAGGGCGATCAGATGATGTCGCCGCCGCACCTTGATGTCTCGGTCGAGCATGTCGGCGACCTTGGCGATGCCGGATCGGAGGTTGAAATTGCTGGTCGGGCAATGCGAGACGCCAGACGACGTGCGCTTGATGAGTTGCAGCTCCTCCTCTTCGAGATGGACCTGAGTGCGGGTGGGAAGGCTCGTCAGCGTGGCCGAAGGCGATTTCAGCCAAGCGGCCGGCAGGCAGAGACTTACGCAGTGCGCCAGGACCGTCTTCGGACCGAGTAGGCCGTACCGCTCATAGACGCCAGCGTACGTGCCGTCCCAGTCGTGGATTTTGGAGAAGAGCTCCTTTGTGAACGCGATCTCGCCCAGGTTCTCGCCAAGGTGAGTTTGGATCGCCACCTCGGACCCGCGCGCCTTCTCGTCTGCAGCGAGCCGGCCGAGTCCCTCGAGCAAGTCGGCCGAGCATGAGATGGCGAACCGCGGCGTCAGAATTGGCTGAACGAGTGCCGTCGAAGGTGAGGGCGTCAGAGCGCGTATGTGGGCGATCAAGGCGGCCGTGTCGGCCAGCGAGGCCACGCAAGATTCCTCGATGTAGGTCGGCGGGCAGTTCGAGTCCATGTTACACTGTGAGCAGACGGCAGGACAAGAGGTCAGCAACCGCAGCAGGATAAGGGCGCAATGGAAGCGGAGCGAGGGCGACGCACCTTGCCGACAAAGGCGCGCTGACCCTGGGCGTTGGCGGCGTCGGCCAGCACCTTCGACGACTCGAGATGCAGGCTAGCATAGTAGCAGCTTGTTGTGGTCTGAGAGCGCACAAAGTTGGAGACTTCAGCGCTTGCCTACGGAGCGTACGTGTCTGCAGGGTGACGAGAGCCGACCGACTCACTCCCAAGCCGAGCGTCCGCCGAACGACGTCGGGGTAAATCCGGCGCGCGTAGTCGACGTCGGCGAACCTGGCCTCACGGGGAAAGGTGACGTTGTTGAGCCAGTCGAGCAGCTACAATGCAGGGAAGAGAGCGGCTGAGGGTCAGGCCCCTTTCAGCGAGTGAGACACACTGTAGGGCTGAACGAACCTGGTACTGCCCGCCCGTGCCGATGTTGGGGTGCTGAGGCGCGTGCTGGTTTCGCGCGGGGCGCAAGCAGTCGGGAGGAGCAAGCGTTAGCTCACCTGGCTCGTCGACGAGAGTAGTAACGCTGGACCATGTCTTGAAACGACGACGACTGACCGTATGAGTGTCGATAAAGCCGGGCACGAAGAACTGGCCCTTTCTCAAACGCACGACGTCGCGCTCGTCGACCGAGGAGCCCTGCGCTTCGAGCGCAGCTGCGATGCCGTCGGCGGCGACCGATGGGACGACCCACTCGATCCTGGCAGGTGAGATTATCAATGTCAGCACGATGAATGGACTTACGCCCGAGCCTGGAGAGCCGGAAAGAGCGTCAAAGGGACACACAGGCCATTCGGGGAGACGCTGATGAGGCTCGACCGAAGGAACTGCAGTTCGCGAGGGGAGAGGGCGTGGATGAGGGAGCCGTGCCAGACGCGACTGGTCTCGAGCCGAGGCAGCGACCGGGAGCTCGCTCGTCAGCCTAAGGGGCCGCCATTCAGCAGTGAATTCGGAGCAGCTCACCATGTCGAAGGAAGAGATGCAAGAGGGTTGTCGAGGACGTGGGGGGAGAGGAAGGGGCGGGCTGACTTCGAGGAGCTGGCCCATCGCGCTTGGCCCTGCGCTCGACTCGAAGCTCCTCCGATATGTGTCGGAGTCCGCGCGATAGGTGCCTCCACGCCTCCGGTCCCTCGGCGGACGACCTGCAGCCAGCTGACTCACATAATCGCCCGACTGGTGCGCGCGATCACGATGTCCTTTGCGTCCGGTCGAGGAGAAGAGCGAGAATGGCATCTTGATCGAGCAGAGTGAAGCTCGGGCAGCGTCAGGCGCGGCTTGGCGCGGTGCGCGTGCTGTGTCCGTCCTGTCGCTCCCACGAGCAAGACAATCACCCGCCCCGTCTGCTTACACCGGCGCGCGGCGTCTCAACGTTCTTAAACCTGACGCCCTGCGCGCACCGTGCTGCCCATTCTGCGGACTCCTCTCGGCTTGGGCGACGCGCCAGCGGCACATGTGTGGGACTGCGTGACGTGGCCCGGGAGAAGACGACCAAGGGTGCTAGAGTTGGTCAGGAGAATTCAAGAGCGGGCGGATACCATCCAGTAGGCATTGAAAGAGTGCATAATCCACGGGTGGCCCGAGAGGGATGGGCGAAAAGTGGCCAGCCCGGCGACGTGTGGAGGACGAGCCAGGCACCGACCATGGTAGGGGAGCAACCCGAGCGACATCCTCCGTTCGACGATTCCCGCGTTCGAGGCGGCGGATGAGAAGCGACGGCTGCTCGACGGCACGGCCATAAGATGCACACGTACCTTTGGCCAGATCGAGCATGATCAAAGCATCGGTCGGCAGGACCGTCAAAGGGCAAGCACGTCGCTTGCTGTCCCTAGCCGCTTCAGCCCCCCCCCCCCCAGCTCCTTTCGCTCTGCCCTGACACTACCAGAACTTCTAGATCCACCACCACGCGCACGATGTCGACGTCAGACAATGGGTGGAACGCAGAAAGTGGGTCAGCTGGGAGAGCCAACGCAAGTGTCAGCTCGTAGTGCGCTCGAACCAGAAGGAAGGGGAGGACCAAGAGAGAAACAGGGTAGCAGGCATCTCCCCTCCCCTTCCCATCTTTCCAATTTGAGAGCGGCGCCATCTGCATGTCTCCTTCATAGCACAGGGCAGTCGATGCCCTTGCTGCACGATGACCGTAGTTGAGGATGAGGGCCGGAGGGCCACATCGTTCTGCGGCCGTCGTCCTCGTCGCCGCCTCGTGCGCCCTGGGCGGGAAGGCGTGTCGATGTCCGACAGCGTATACGCTTCCGTCTCGCAGTGGGCTAGAGCGAGGGAAGCACCTTTGCGCTGCCTGAGCAAATCGGGACAAGGCCATCCTTTCCTCTTGCCTGATCCTCAGAAGAGAAGGGGCGGGGGGGAGTAGGATTGGCCAGGGTGCGTCCGTCATCGCCGTTGAAGGCCAGCTTGTCTCTTGGTGCGCCGGCTCACAATTTCAGCCCTGCCCGACCCAACTCGCACCCACCCATCCCATTCCCTCCTCCTTCTCAGAACTCCCAGCTCGCCGAATGGAGTCGTCCAGTCGAGCAAAGATCCTCAAGCGGCCCCGGCAGGCGGCCCTCGTGCCCTTCTGCCAGCGCAAGTACTTCAAGAAGACGGCCAAGGGCAAGGTCCTCAAGGGTGCGTGCCGCAGCCCTCCTGCACCGGCTCGTGCGAGCTGCATCGAGGCTGACCGATGCGACCTCCTCCCCGTTGCCCTTGCGGATGCCTCACCCGCCGCCGTCTCAGTCGTCAAGGAGCGCTATCTGAGGGACGACATTGCCTGTGGCTCGGCCTACTGCACGTCCTGCACCGGTCTCGACAGTCGGCGGCGCGTATTGAGCGCGACTGGCTTCGGCGGCAGCGGGCTCCTGCCCGCCGGGCACTACATCGTTCCCGATACCAACGCCTTCCTACACCAGGTCCGTCTTTCTCGTTCGGAATCCCTTGTCGGTCCGCTAATCGGTCTGATTTAAGCGTTGCATCTGACTCCGAGCTTCAACTGTGCTGCCAGATGGACCTCCTTACGAGCCCTCTCCTCCAGGAGCTGCCGATCATCGTGCTCCAGACGGTGCTGAACGAGGTCCAGCACCGGTCGCTGCCGTTGTTCAATCAGCTCAAGCAGCTCATCGCCGACGAGGACCGCAGCGTCTGGGTCTTCTGGAATGAGGCCAGGCAGTACGTCAACGCTCGACTCTGGCACCGTGTCGGCTTCCGCCGCGCAAAAGAGCTGACCACTCCGTGACCGCCACCCCGTCCTCTTTCGCCAGGGACTCGGCCACTATCCGCAAGGATGGCGAGTCGCCCAACGATCGCAATGACCGAGGTGCGTCTTGTATCCTCGTTCTCACTTCGCCAAGCTACTCGCCTGACACCTTCCCTCTCACGTCGCTCGCCTTGCGCCTCAGCCATCCGACAGACGATCCAGTGGTACAGTGCGCACTTCGCCACAACGCAGAAGGTGAACGCGGGCAAGGGCGCCGCCCCCAAGGTCGTCATGATCTCGGACGACGCGGACAACCTGGCCAAGGCCAAAGCGGCCGGCATCACCGCCTTCTCTGGTGAGTCGTGCCCGCACACCTTGACTGCGGTTGAGGACGTGCTGCTGACACCTCCATTTGCCCCCAGTCCGAACGTACGTAGAGGGCCTGAGCGAGACGAGCGCCGCTTTGCTCGACCTCATTGCCGCCAGTGGGCTCGGGTCGGGCGAGCTGGACGAGGGGACATCAGAGGATCACATTGGCAAGGGCAAGAAGAAGCTCCTGTACGACGACGTGCGTTCGCTGCACCTTCTTGGCACTTCACACGGCTAGCTTGCCGCCTCGCAGGTCGCTTTGCTGACCCATTCGATTCAAAATCTGCGCCAGTACATCCCTACCCCGACGCTTCTGTCAGGCATCAAGTCAGGCAAGCTCGTCAAAGGCTACTACAACGCCAATCCCTACAATTACCTTGAGGTGCGCCTTCTGTTCTGACTTCAAGCTTCTCGACCTTCTGTTGACTCTAGGCTCCGTCCGCAGGGCACCGTAAACTCGCGCACGCACCCTAAAGGAATTCTCATCGTTGGCCGCCAATCGATCAATCGATCGGTGCACGGCGACGAGGTTGTCGTCCAGATTCTGCCCGAGAGCCAGTGGCGCTGCCCGGGCGACAGCGTGCGGGAGCAGGAGAAAGAGCTCAAAAACGACGACGCCGACTCTGAGGGCGAAGATGAGGAACTTGAGGAGGAGGAGGCGAGCAAGCAGGAGGGCCAGGGCGAGAAGCAGGTGACGGGCAAGATAATCGGCGTGGCCAAGCGCAACTGGCGACCGTGCGTCCCTCGCCGCTTCTTCCCCTTGACCTCCGACCCTCCGACTGACGCCGGCGCTGCCTGCTTCCCCCTCTCAGATTCGTCTGCCACATCGACTCAACTTCGCTGCAGTCTACCATCCTCACCTCGGTCGCTGCCCAGACTGTCTTTGCCACGCCGCTCGACTCGCGCCTGCCGCGCATCCGCCTGCGCACGCGGCAGGCGCCCCAGCTTCTCACGCAAAAGATCCTCGTCTCGATCGACCGCTGGGATCGAAGTTCTCGCTACCCCGAGGGCCATTTCGTGCGCAGCCTGGGCGAGACTGAGAGTAAGAGCGCCGAGCAGGAGAGCTTGCTGCTCGAGTACGACGTGCCGTACCGGCCGTTCGGCAGGTCGATTCTCGCGTGCCTGCCCAAGGAGGGCGACACGTGGGTTGTGCCGCCCAAGGACGACGATCCGCGGGGCGACTGGAGGGGCAGGGAGGACCTACGCGACATGATTATCTGCAGCATCGACCCCCCAGGTCCGTCCCCCTGTCTAGCTACCTCGTCGCTCTGACCCCCTTGCACAGCACTGACGTCTGCTGTTCTCTCTCCTCATTGTCTCAACAGGATGCCAGGACATTGACGACGCCCTTCACGCTCGACCGCTGCCGAACGGCAACATCGAGGCCGGAGTCCGTGAGTCACCTCGACCTCTTCCATTCGGTTGTGGTCGGCCCCGCTGATCGGCTACCGCCTCTCTGCAGACATCGCCGACGTTTCGCATTTTGTCCACCCGGCGACGCCAATGGACGAGGAGGCGGCATCGCGTGGCACGACAGTTTACCTCGTCGACAAGCGCATCGACATGCTTCCGAGCTTGCTTGGGACTAACCTGTGCTCGCTGCGGCCCTACGTTGAGCGTCTGGCGTTCTCGGCCATCTGGGTTGATCCCAGTCGCTCATCGCGTGATTTCTGCTCATCTCAAGACTGACGCCTCGCTCTTCGTTTGCGACAGGAAATGACGCCCGAGGCCGAGATCGTCAACGTCCGCTTCTTCAAGTCGGTCATCGCGTCAAAGGCCGCCTTCACGTATGCGGACGCTCAGAAGCGTGTCGACGACAAGTGAGCTTCTATCCTGCGGCTACTGCCGTCCTGTCGTGCGCTTGCGCAGATGCTGACGACCGCCCCCCCCCCTCCCCTCTTCTCAGGTCGCTGAATGACCCTATCACCGTTGGCATTCGGCTGCTGAACAAGCTCGCCAAGAAGCTCCGTGCCGCGAGGATGAAGGCCGGCGCGCTCAACCTCGCGTCCCCTGAGGTCAAAAGTGAGCTCGACGCACCACCCTCGCTCACAGATGGCAGATCGCTGACGCCTACCTGCCCCGCCGGCCGACACCTTGTCAGTCAACCTGCAGAGCCCCGAGTCGTCAGACCCAATCGACGTCGAGCAGAAGGAAATGCTCGAGACCAACAGCCTTGTCGAAGAGTTCATGCTGCTCGCCAACTGCTCGGTCGCCGCCAAGATTCAGGAGACGTTCCCGCAGACGGCCGTCCTACGCCGCCACGGGTCCGTCGCCCCTTTGATGTCTCCCTATGCCTCGTCAGTCTTTGGGCAACCACTGACAGCTGCCTTACTCGCTCGCTTTGACCGGTGCAGTGAACCCCCGAAGACGAACTTCGAGAATCTTGACGACCTGCTGCACAAGACCAAGGGCATGCATCTTGACGCGTCGAGCTCGGGCGCCCTGGCCCGATCTCTCGACAAGTGCGTTGACCCGGAGGAGCCAGCTTTCAACACGCTCGTTCGTATCCTCGCAACGCGATGCATGCTGTCGGCCGAGTACTTCTGCTCTGGCAGCGTCTCGCGCGACACATTTCTCCACTACGGTCTCGCTGCGCCCATCTACACCCGTGAGTCCGGCAGTGGCGCCCCTTCCCAAGCTCGCGCAGTGGGCTGCATCGACGTTGACCCTTCTTTGCCTTTGCCGTACGCTCCGGCCAGACTTTACCTCGCCCATCCGTCGCTACGCCGACGTCCTCGCCCACCGGCAGCTGTCGGCCGCGATCGGCTACACTGCGCTTCACAGCTCGCTGTCCAACAAGTCGCACGTCGAGCGCATCATGTCCAACGTCAACAAGCGGCACCGCATGGCCCAGCAGGCCGGACGCGCGAGCGTCGAGTTCTACGTCGGCCTCGCGCTGAAGGGCCGCAGCCAGAAGGACGGCAAGACGCTCGAGGTCCGCGAAGAGGCCTTTGTCATTCGTTGCTTCAAAAACGGCGTCGCCGTCTACATCCACAAGTGCGTCGCTGACCGTTCCTCATCTCCTCACGGCTTCCTCTGCGACTCTGCGATGTCTGACCCCGCCACCCTCACATTCCTCAGGCTCGGCATCGAGGGTCTGGTCACCTTTGACAAGGACTTGCACTCGTTCGACCCCGAGAGCTACTCAATCACGCTCCCAGCGTCTTGCGCCTCGCCCGCGTCTGGCGGCAAGGACGTCACGCTGTCTGTTTTTGACAAGGTGACGGTCAACGTCTCAGTCGAGAAGGACAAGAACACGCAGCGCAGCAAGGTCAAGATGGCGCTCGTCTCGCCGATATCGTCCAAGGACCTGTGAGATGCGAAGATTACTTGTCTAATGTCTCATTGGATGTCGCGCAGCCAGGCTTATCGCTAAGAGTTGTCGAAATCTGCAAGCTTGAGCAACCATTGCTGTGGGCGAGAGAGATCACTGAGGATCTGGACGGTGCGCTGCGACTCGAGGTCTGTTCGCTCAAGCCAAGGTACATTTACAAGCATGTAGATAGTGGGTTAGGGCTACATATGGGTGCAGAGTTGGTTAGAGTCGTCGGAAGGACTTGGGAAAAAAGCTTAGACGCGCTCAGCCGACTCGGCCGACGAGCGCTGGCGGTCGTCGCCGTGCTTGCCGCCAATCATGCCAGCTGCGCCGTGGGAGCCGAGCACACCTTCGGTCGCCGGCTGGTCCGAGCCCTTGGGCTCACCGTCAAACGTGCGCGACTCGTGCGAGTCGTTGCCGGCGAGCTTGTTCTTGAACTCGTCCATGCTGACGGCGGGGAGGACCGTCGACTCGTGGACGATCGGGGCCTCGTGAACCTTCTCATGCACGGGGATCACGTTGTGGATCGTCTTGTGCTGGTGCGTCTCCTTCTGAATTAGGGGTTGAATAGTCTCCGAAACCGTGTGGTGGGTCTGGGATATCGGCGGCCTCAGGGCATCAGGAGGGTGCGCAATGGCGTGCGAAAGGGAGGGATGGCAGGCGACTTACGTGCTCGTTGACGGTCGTGCCGACTGATTCGCCAGTGTGCTCGGTCTCCCCCACGGTGCGCGTGTCCTTGTGCTGCGACTTGAGGCCTTCGAGCAGCTCGCGCTTCTCGGGCGCCATCTCGGTCTTCGTCTCCCGGGTGACTTCGGGCTGAATGGTGTGCTCATGCTTGGTGTCCTCGTGGACCTCGGAGTTCACAGGCAATACCCGGTGTTGATGGTGGGACTGGGGCGAGGGAGTAAGGGCATCAGCATGGTGTGAAGATAGCAACGTCAGGCAAGGGCGCTCAGTCGGAGATTGAAGTAAGGGAGGAGGGGCCGCACGATGTGACGCTCGCGGTCGACAGCCTCGGCCGTCTTGGTGTGCTCGTGGCCGTGAACCTTCTCCTGCGTGACGGGCGCGGCGTATCCGGTGTTGACCTCGGTGGAGGCATCCTTGTCGTGCTTGCTGAGGAAGTTCTGGAATGGCGAGGGAAGACGGAAATGTCAGAAAGTGCACAAAGGGGAGGAGGGTAGGGGGAGCTGGATCTCTTACCTTGACTGTGCAGACGAATTGGGAGCACGGGAGAGGGTCAGCACGCGCATAAGTGGTTAAGAGTGAATGGCAGGTCGGACCTTGTTCCATGGCTTTCGATGAGAAGAGTTGGGGTGAAGTGTGGGTGCGAAGTGTGGGTGAGAAGAGAAAGAGAGATGGGTTGGTGATGAGAGGGCAAGAGGGAGAGAGAGATGGACCCAGCTCCCTTCTTGAGGCGTCGGTAGTGACCGCCTCTTCTTTCTCCCATCTCTCTGTCTCCCGTGCGGAGCAGCGAACGTCATGAGCGGCGCTATGAACTGGGCCCGTCGTCGGCGGGCTGTGGCGGTTCGTCAGCCCAAGGGGTGTCGACCCTCTCGGCTGTGACAGCCATGCTGAACGAGGCGTCGCAGAAGGCGCGATGGAGTAATCGCCCGCGAGCTCGTCAGCAGACGCCGCGCCCTGGCCTGCTCCCGTCTGTCATCGATGCCGGCGTGTGCCACGAACTCAGGGTCGAGCTCCCGGCAGGTTCGTCTAAGGTCAAAGCAAGCGGGCGCGTCAGCAAATTCAAGTATCTTCAGCAGCCACGCCAGGACTGCGACTTCAGAACCGCTCGCCTGGGCGGGCACCACAACTCGATGCTGAGCCAGGCTGAGCTGTGATCGCATGATGTCAGCGAAAGCCGTTGGAGCTGCTGGTGAGCTGGTCAGTTGAGTTCAGGTAATGTGTGCTCTCGCCGGGATCAGAGCTTGACGTTGGGGAATCAGCTGCCGCACGGGCGTCGTCGTCAAGCTGGAGGCCACATCGGTCCACAGCAGCGCCAGACCGGCAGCCCGGAGCCGGACGGAAGATGCGTGGCTGAACCCGCCGCAAGGTGAGTGAGAGCGAAAGCAGGCGGGAAGGATAATTTCGACTCGAGATGGTCATAGGCTGACACCGGTCAGGCCCTCGGTCAGCCGGCGGCCGCCCTCCCAGTCGCCCCGGTCGACCGCGTCGTCCGACTCGTCGCTGCCGCCAGCGTTCGCCGTCGTGCCCTCCTCGTCGCTGACCTCGAGCGCCTCCAGGTCGTCGTACTTGTCGTCGTCGTCGTCTTCGTTCCTGACCAGTGGCGGACCCGACCCTTCCGACGGCGGGGAAGGACGCCGGGTCGGCGACGCCAGCGACAGGTCCTCGGTCTCGACGTCGCCCTCCTCTCCCTCTTCGTCGAGCTCAATTCCCTTGCCGACGAGGGCCGGGCAGGACGAGGGTAGCTGCGTACCTTCATCGCCGTCATTCTCCTCATGCGCGCGCTCGACGAGCGCCGCAAGCGCCGGCGACAGCTCGAGAGGTGACGGCGCAGTACCCGGGGCGGGCGCGAACGTATCGGCAGATAGGAACGGGGCACTGCCAAAATCGTCCTCTATGTGGACCGGCGGCGGCGGCGAGTAGACTGTCGGCGGAGGACGTGGAGGCGGCGGCGTCTTGAGCGGCAGGATCAGGCGGAACGCGTCCTTGCCCTTACGACGGACGGACGGCGTACTCGGCGGGCGTCAGCTGCGTTCGAGGCGAGATAGAGGTCCAGCCAGTAGGCGTTCAGGGGGAACACACGTTGAGGTAGAACCGCCACAAGCGCTTCTCGCGCCAAAATCCCAAGCGCTCGTACAAGCCGAGGCTCTTCTCGTTGTCGGCCTCGGTCTCGAGCACGACCTCGTCGGCGCCTTGCTCCTTCATCTGCTCGATCGCCAGTCGTAGCAGGTGCTTGGCTTCGAATGCGCTTCATGTCAGCGAGTTGCACCTGGGATTAAATGGGGGCGCATAGCTCATGATGCGATGCAAGAGACGCACCGATACCCTGGTTGCGCCAGTCGGGATGAACCGACAGCATGGCGAGGTAGCCACGCATCGTCTTGCCGCGGTGCGTCTCGAGCTTGCAAACGACGATGCCGACAGCATTCTGGTCATCGCCCGTAGCGAAGGCCTGTCATAGTGGTTCGGGCAGGAGCGACTCGTCAGCTCGTGCTTTGTGTGCGGCGAGGCGACAGCTCGCGGCGAAGGGCCCCTGCGCCGTCCAAGCGACAGAACTGATACGAACGAGGAAGGCGAGGCTCGGCCTGTCGATGGGCGGGTCAGTCAAGCAGCAGAGTCAGCACGGAATTCTCGGCAGAGAAAGAGCAAGCAGGCTTTTTGTGTCGGACTCACCACTGATGCAAGAAGTACCTGAGAGAGAGGAGCGAGCCCGGCGCGCAGACGACGAGCTCCTCTGGTCAGCCTCCCTCGAGCTCATGGGCCGCGCGAGCGAGAGGATGGGCGCGACAGCAAATGACGGACCTGTACGTGTATACCTGCAGCGGGTGGCCTAAGCGCTGGTCAGTACCGACTCGCGCCAGTATGATTCAGGCCAGCGCACGTAAGACAGGAGGACAGGACGGACCGTGTACGGCTCGCTGAGCTCCGTCTCGACTAGCCGGACAATGTGCTGCAAGTCTTCGGGTGTCTGGTCGTACGGTCGGTAGGTGATCTCCTGCTTGTGCTGCTCGCCGTTGGCCGGTCCGGTCGTCATCGCCGAAAGGGGCCGCGCTTTGCAGTCAGAATGGGGAGGAGACGGCGGCGGCGGATGGGTTTCGAGAGTGTGGCAGGTCGAGGCAAGGAGGCGCAAGCAACCCCTTGCGGCAGACAGGCGCGCGCACGGCCGACGGCCGACACTGACCGCGCAGGGAAGGCTGGCAGTACGCGCACCCATGCGCCCGCCGCAGCCCGTTCCGTCGGTCCTTCCACGTCAGCCCATATCATTCCACGTCGACCTTCTGCTGTGCGTCCCTCGAGAGTCCGCAGAGGATGGAAGTCGGGGAGGGCAGCAGCCAAAGTGGCGATCAGCCGTCATCCGCGCGTCAGAGGTTCCCACGTTGAGCCATCTCTGCGCTTCACTCGCCAGCTCACCGCCAGCGCGCGCCCTCCTTTCAGCCCGCAACGCCCAACGTCCTTGAGAAACTCCCTTCCCTCCTTCCTTCCTTTCCCTCTTTCCTTTTCTCTCCTTCATCGACCTCAGCCCCTACTTTGGTCCTTTCCAGGATGCGGCTCCCTTGGCTTCTTCCGCTGCTCGCGCTCGTCCTTCCCGCCGCCGAGGCCGCGCTGCTCGCCATCGACTACGGCGCCGAGTTCACCAAAGTCTCGCTCGTCAAGCCCGGCGTGCCCATTGACATCGTCCTCAATAAGGACTCGAAGCGCAAGATACAGACAGTCGTCGGCTGGAAGAAAGACGAACGCCTCTTTGGCAGCGAAGCTGCGGCCGTCGTGCGTCCCTGCCTGCTTCCCTTCCGCACCCTCCTCACCTGGCGCCGCTGCGGCGGGCACGACCTCCTCAGGGGCTGACACTGTGAGCTGGCACACCTCCCTCTTTCTGCTGGACAGTCCGGCCGGTTCCCGTACGACTCTTTCCCCTACCTCAAGCCGCTTCTGGGTGCCCCGGCCGACGCCACGCATGACATCCTCTTCCCGTCCTTGATCCACCCCTCGAACCGGTCGCTCGAATTCACGCTCGGCTCGACACCTCAGACGCACTACTCGGTCGAGGAGCTCGTCGGCATGCAATTTGCGTACGCGCGCGAGCTCGGGGAACACATGGCTGGCGAGAAAATCAGCGAGGCCGTCATCGTCGTCCCCGGCTGGTGGGGCCAGCGCGAGCGCCAGGCTGTCAAGGACGCGGCCGAGATCGCTGGCCTTCGGAGCGTCGACCTCATCAACGACGCGACGGCCAGTGCGTTCTCTAGGCCTTGCCTGCTCTGCTTCTCCCGTTTAGATGCTGGTGCTGAATCTGCCCGGCCTCCTCCTTCATCCTCAGTCGCTATGAATTTTGCCATGACACGCTCGTTCCCGACCAAGGAGCATCACCTCATCTATGACTCGGGCGCGCTGTCGACGTCGGCGACACTGCTCTCGTTTCACACGTACCCGGCCGTGCCGGCCTCGCCGCTCATCGGCAAGTCGTCCAAGTACACGCCGGCCAAGGTCAATACGACGCACGTCGAGGTCCTCGGCCTCGGCTTTGACGACCGCCTCGGCGGCCAGGGCCTCGACGCGCTCATCAAGGAGATCCTCGTCAAGGAGTTCGAGACCAAGCTCGGCCGGCCCATGGCCGAGGGCGAGGATGAGACGTTCAAGGCGCTCGGCAAGATTGGCAAAGAGGCTGCTCGGGTAAAGGCCATCCTGTCGGCAAACGCGGACGCTTCGGTCGGGGTGCGTCCGCCTCCCCTAATGTTGCCCTCCCCTGCGTAGCGACAAGACCTGACCGGTCGCATTATCCCTTCCTCAGATCGAGTCGCTCTACGACGACATCGATTTCCGCACGCGGATCAGTCGGGAGCAGCTCGAGACGGCCGCTGCCTCGCTCATCACCGAGGGCCGCTTCTCGCAACCGATCGCCGACGCTCTCAAGCTCGCAAACCTCACCGTCGTGCGTTCAAGGCCTTCTCGCTGGCTAAATTCCATGCCTTGTTGCTGACTTTGAGATGCTGCGGATGGCCATGCAGGACGACGTCGACTCACTTATCCTGTTTGGTGGAAATTCGCGCGTGCCCATGGTCCGGTCCGCCATCAAGGACTTCATTGCCGAGGACAAGATCGCGCAGAACGTCAACTCCGACGAGGCAGCGGTGCTCGGCGCGGCTTTCTACGGCGCAACACAGTCGCGCCAGTTCAAGACCAAGGAGTACCGCGTCGTCGACCGGGCCGCGAACGGCGTCGAGGTCGCCTACGCGGCCGAGGGCGAAGCCGCACGCACGATTCGGACCGAGCTGTTCAAGCTCGGTGCAAAGGCGGGCGTCAAGAAGACGCTCAAGATCAAGCGATCCGACGACTTTGATCTCGCTTTCAAGCACTCGTCCGGCGCCGAGCAGTGCGTTTCGCTCGCCGCTTTCCTTCCTCGCTGCGCAGGGATCACCCGAGTGCTGACTCGACGTCCTAACCTGCGTGATCTGCCACAGGGGCCAAGATATCTTCAACGCCAGCCTGACCGGCCTCTCCGCCGCCATCGAGAACCTGACGGCCAATGCGACGACCCCGCTCGCCGCGCCCGAGATCCGCGTCGTCACCGTCATCGATGACTCTGGCCTACTGCAGCTCGTCGACGCCTCGGCCGTCTTCCCCGCGCCCAACACGACGGCTGAGGACAAGGGTCTCGGCGGCAAGCTCAAGGGTTTCTTCGGATCCAAGGAGGACGGCAAGAAGGACGCTAACGAGACTGAGACGGCCGGCGCTGCTCCAAGCGAGGACAGCAAGAAGGACATCGTCAAGAAGCTCACCATCCACTACTCGTACGGGCCCGTCGGACCCCTGACGAAGGAGCAGAAGTGGTTGTCGCGCTCTAAGTTGGTCCCCCGTCATTCCTGGCGCTTCCTCTTTGGTTGCTAACGTCCCTGCGCCCTTCAATCTGCCCGCAGGCTCCAGGCCATCGACTCGCTCGAGCTGTCGCGGCGCCAGCGCGAGGAGGCCCTCAACCACCTCGAGGGCTACCTGTATCGCCTGCGCGACATGCTCGCACCGGAGTCCGAAGGCTCGCTCTTTTGGCAGTACTCGCAGAAGGAGGAGCGTGAGCAGCTTTCCAAGGGCGTCAAGGAGAGCATGGCCTGGCTCGAGGAGGAGGGCTGGCGGGCCGAGACGGCCGCGCTGAGGAAGCGCGCCGACGACCTGGCGTGCGTCCCTCCATGCGACCTCTGTCTTGCGTCTCTTTCACCCGGCTCTAACCTCCATTCTGTCTTGTCTCTCTCCTCGCCTGCAGCAACATTGAGAAGCCCGCCCAGTTTCGCAACACCGAGGCGCGAACGCGCGCTGGTGCAGTCGAAAAATTCCAGCAGGCGCTCTACGCCGGCCGAGCCTGTACACATCGCCCTCAACTCGTCTTGCCTCCCTCAGACGATCGACGCTGTTGACTGACACTCTGCTCCCCCCCCCCCCCTCCCTTTTCCCTCACAGTCATTCAGTCTGCCAAAGTCAACGCGACTGAGGACGCCGCCGCCGGGCGTACCCCCAAGTTCACCGACGCCGAGATCGACAATGTCAACCTGCACATGATCGGGCTCGAGTCATGGTTCGGCGAGCGAGCCGACAAGCAGAAGGACTTGCCGACCGACCAGGACCCGGTTGTGACGACGGCCGAGCTCGACGAGAAGGGCAAGACGTTCCAGGACAAGGTCATCAAGCTCATGAAGCGCAAGGCGCCAGTCCAGCCCAAGCCCGTCAAGAAAGACGAGCCGGTAGCCAAGAACGAGACGGAGCCCTCCACGGACGATCCTGCGGCGGCGGATGAGGACGTCGCCCCAGACGCGCAGGAGGAGACGCAGGAGCAGAAGGATGGCGGCAGCGCGGACGAGACGACGACGGAGCGGCCCGCGCACCCCAAAGACGAGCTCTGAGCGGCGCCCAATAGATGAACCCCTCTGACTGCTGGTCGCGGGTCGCAGAGTAATGCTGCGAGCGCTCGAAAGTGATAGACAGGTAGCGCGGCGCAAGTGCGGCTACACGAGGCAGCGTCAGAAATCAGTTGGGCGCATGGTGGGAGATCAGCAGAGAGGCGGGCATGACGAGCAGGCGCTCCGAGCGACGCCTCCCCTTCCCCCTTCGTACAGCCAGCCATCTTGCCTCTTCTCTCCTTTCTCTCCCAGACACATCGGCGCATTTCCGGTTCCCTTCCTCCCTTCTTCACGTCCTGTCCTCCTTGGCTGCCTCCAAGACGACCGTCGTTCCCTCCGATCGGACAGCCGCTGGATGAGCCTGCACTCGACGCGGTCGAATCGCACCGGCAAGGGCGTGAGCTTTGGGACCGCCAGCGACGCCAATGTCTACCAGTGCGCCTTGCCGTCTCTCTTTCCCTCTGACTTCTCGTCCGACGGCCTTTATCGCTAGCTAACTCGAGCCGCTCGCTGTACCGCAGGTTTGCTCTCCGGATTGCGTGTGTCTCCTCTTTGCTCGACCTGGCGAGCTTGGTCGGGTTGCTCGTGGGCGACAGGACCTGGGAACAACCCACCAGCAAGTAGCTCAACTGACGACTGGTCCCTTGCGCCATCTCTGCTCTTCCCTCTGCAGCTATCTGTCCTACCTACTCCGCCCTCGACCTGTTCCAGAACATGAACCAACCGACGAAGACCGGCCCTCGTCGCCCACCTCGGCCTCCAACCACGATGCCGCTCCGGTCGCGCGCGGCCACCGCGAGCGCCTTCAAGGGGCGCTGGCGAGCGCGACCAAGATGCCCGACTTCACGTCGATGTTCATGGGCAGCGGCAGCAGCAGCGGCAAGCCCGACAAGTCGTCAAAGTTCTCGGAGAAGACGTTCAAAGCGCTCGATGAGAAGCTGCGTGCAATCTTCATGGGCAAGGACGCCGGGTTCCAGGACCAGCGCATCCGGCGGACGATCGCGACATTCTGGAGCAACACCAATGACCCGGCCTACCTGCGTGGCGTGCGTGAGAACCGCAAGATCGAGGAGCTCATCTTGATGATGGTCTCGGTCGCGACCAAGGAGCTGCAGAAGGAGGTCAAGCAGGCGCAGGACAAGAAGCTCGAGCCCGACTTCGACTGGAAGTACGAGCTCAATATCCAGGTCGGCCAGATTGTCCGCATCCTGCGCGAGACGGTCCGGTCCGTCAGCTCGACGTCGCCCGACCTCATCCAGAAGCTCGACTCGTACTCGAGCAAGCTCGCCGCCTCCCCGATAGCGCCCAAGCCGCCGTTGCCGCCGCCGTCATCGGCGCCGGCCTCGCCCGCGGCGGCGTCCTTGAAGCCGCGCAAGCTGTCGCGGGCAGGGCCGAGCGCGCGCGGAGAGGCACCCGGCGCACGCGTCCACAGCAGGGATCCGGCCGACATGCCGATGGTGCTGACGGTTGGCCGGCTCTTTGGCAAGGGCGAGGCCGAGCTCGCCGACGATCTCGCCGGCATCCGCGCGCTCTGCACCGAGCAGGCGGCCATGGTCGACCTCAAGGTGTGCCTCAAGAACATCAACGCCGGCCTGCCCTTCCCCGGCCGGCGAGAAGACTTTGACTCGGATGAGGCTTGGACGACCTGGCGGCAGGCCGAGCTCTCGCACCTGTCGCAGCTCGTCATGGTCATGGTTCAGGTCAACCCGGAGCTCGCGAAGCAGAACACGTCAGACCACGGCGACATCCCCGAGACGGCGTCGCACCCGCCGTATCTGGCCGACCGGTCCGACTCGATCTACAGCCAGTTTATGCGCGACAAACGCAGGTCGACAGCCTCGACGAGCGCAGAGGGCGCGTCGCGCAACCCGTCTATGAAGAGCACGCACTCGACCCGGTCGGACGGGCCCTCGACACTGCTTGTCAATGTCGACGAGGAGGACGGAAGCGAGGGCTTCATCTTCATTCCTCCGAATCCGCGCGCCTACTATCGCCGATTGATCGAGCGCTGCATCGACTACGACCTCGTGCGTGCGCCTTGTCTGCCACCTCTTTGACCGTGCGCCCGCGTCCGCGGCTGACTCATTGCTCCCCTCTGATCACTTGTCGTCAGGATGCGATGGCCACCCTCCCAGAAGACCAAGAGGTCACGCTCAGCATTCTCTCGACTTCGCACGTCGAGCTCACGAACGAGTGCGCCATCCGCTGGCGGCTGGGGCACCCGTATCGCGTGACCTCGTTCCTCGACGTCATCCGGCTCAGATTCGAGCGCGAGGAGGTTCCGCTGGAGTGCCTTCCTGAGGCGGTCGGCAAGATCATGCAAGAGGTCAAGCGTTGTCCGCTAGAGCAGTGGATGTGGCAAGATGTGCGTCGCCCTCTTCTCGCCATCACATGCGCACGCGCGACCTTTGTGCTGAACCCCCCGCCCCCCCCCCCCCAAAAAAAACGCTCTTCGATTCTCAACAGAGCGGCTTCCTGCTGCAGATCCTCAGCACGCTCTGGGATCATTTTCTCCGCGCTCTCCACTATGCCTTCGAGGACATTGCCAAGGTCAAGCAAGCCGACATCGCCGAGTCGGTTGTCATGCTCGAGGACCTATCCGAGACCCATCTGGTCGGCACGTCGGAGCAAGACCGGCGCAAGCTCGTCGAGATCGTCGATTCGATCCGCCAGCGCGCCTTCAGCATGTACTCGATGAAGACGACCGACGTCTTCTCTGAGGACACGCCGAATGAAGTCGAGCCGCTGCTCGTCATCCTCGACTGGGTCGAGAAGCAGGCGAAGATCTACAAGAAGCGCTTCCCGAGCAAGATCCTCGAGTGCGTCCGCCTTAGCTCACTTTGCGAGGCGATGCAGGCAAAGCTGACCTATGAGCCTCTCCTTCTTTTGCCAGCCATATCGACGTGGTCGGTACGATCCTTGGTCAACAGGTTCCCCTCTTCCTTCAGGACCTCGAGGACGCCCATCCTCGAGTGGTCACCGCAGCCCTCGGCGCAGCCGGCAAGCCGCCGGTCGTCGACATAGAGGAGGTGTTTCACCTCTACCGCCGGTCGTGCGAGGTCCTCCGGATGCACGAGCAGCACTGCCCCGAGTACGTGGTTCTCTCTCCACTGTGTTGCTCCCTCCCACCCCTCGGGTCCACGAGGCGCTTCTAAACCCTTCTTTGTCCTACTCCGTCCGTCAGCTCCGGCATCGAGTTCGATCTCGGCGCTTTTTTCGAACCATTCGCGCGTAAATGGCTGGCGACAACCGACGGACTGACGAGCCAGTGGGTCGCAGAGGTGCGTGTCCTCGTTCGCTTCTCCTTACTGGAGAGTTGCCTTCGTCACTGATACGCCCTTTTACGTGCCTTCGCCCAGGCGATCCGCGTGGACACGGTTCGTCCGCTGGGCTCACCCTCTGGCACTTGACTCGCCGTTCACTGACCACTTGTTCGCCCGCTTACAGTTCGAGCCCGAGGGCGACGCCGGAAACAGCTCGTCGGTCGTCGACCTCTTCGGCTCTTTCTCGAGCGCCCTCGACTTCCTCTACGGCCTCGATTGGCCTGACGAACACCAAGAAGCCCGGTTTCTGACTATCCTCTCTCGCGTGCGTTGTCCGTCCAGCTGCGCCGCTTGCACGCGCCGAGCGTAGGGCTGACCGCCCGCCACTCGCTACCCGCACAGACGCTGAGCAAGGTCATGGAGCAGTACTGTAACACGATCGAGGAGCTCTTCCTCGCCGAGATGTTCCCTCGGGTCGTCGTCGACCCAACCTTGCCCAAGGAAAACGCTTGGATCGTCAAGGCCAAGCTGACGTTGCAGGGCGAGAAGAAGATCGAGCCGTTCAACTTCGTCCCCTCTGTGCGTGCTGCCGTTTGCTTTGTGTCCGCTTCTTGCCCTCGCTCTGCCCGGCTGACCCTTCCTCCCATCTCGACCTCAGTCTTGCGTCAAACTCAACAATATTGAGACTGCCCGAGTCGAGCTCGACCGCATGTACAAGAAGATGCGCGTCGACGAGGTGACCAAGCTCATTGAGAGTGTGCCGCCGCCACCGCCGAACAAGGACGCGGCCTCACGCTTCTTGTTCACCGTCAAGATCGTTTTGGCCGAGGGCCTCGTCCCGCACGACCGAAACTCGAACGCTAAGCTCGACACCTTTGTCACCCTTAGCGACCAGCACGGGCACCGGCTTGCAAAGACGCGGACCGTCTACGAGAGCCTGGACCCGCGCTGTGAGTTTCGCCGTCGATGCTGCTTCCGCTGCTTGAGAGAGGCAAGCCCCGGCTGACCTATCGTGTTGCCTGCCTTGTTTTCACAGGGGAGCAAACGTTCGACATCTCGGTCGAGAAGAGCCTGTGGCTGATGGCGACGGTGCGCGACCGGGCGCTCGTCGGCAAGCACGACGAGATCGGCCGCGCCTACATCAAGCTCGACCCGCAGCGGTACGGCGACTTCCTCCCGCACGAGGTCTGGTACGACCTCGAGGACAACACTGGCCGGATCCTGCTCCGCATCAGCATGGAGGGAGAGAAAGACGAGATCGGCTTCTACTTTGGCCGGGCGTTCCGCACGCTGAAGCGAGCCGAGAGCGAAATGATTCGGACCTTTGTCGACAAGGTGCGTCTCGTCTTGCAAATTGTCGAAATTGTGGACCAACCGTTGACTGACTCGCTCGCCGCCGGTCCGCAGATGACGCCCATGATCCGGCAGTCGCTGACGCGCAAAGTCATCAAGGCCCTGATCAAGTCGACGGCGACGCCGATCGACTACAACGACACCATCAACAAGCTGACGGACCGGTTCAAGTCGGCTCTCGGCACGTCATCCGAGTCGGCGATCCCGCTGCCCAAGGAGGAGCAGGTCGCGCCGTCGGTCCTCCGCCCGCGTGCGCTCACCGACATCGAGGTCGAGGCCGCCATCAACGACCTCTTCGACTATTTTGACGTCAACCAGGCGACGCTCAGTAGCACGCTCAGCCTCGACGCGCTCCAGGCCGTCATGATGAAGCTCTGGAAGGAGATCCTTACGACGCTCGAGGGGCTCTTGATTCCGCCGCTCAGCGCGAGCCCGACCGACATGGTCCCTCTCACCGACAAGGAGGTCGACATCGTCATGAAGTGGCGCGAGGTGCGCCTTGCCCCTCTGCTTCTTCATTTGTCCCTTTGGCTAACCTTTCGTCTCCCTCCCTTGCAGTTCCTGCGCGACTACTTCCACGCCCAAGGGGACGAGAAGGGCCTGTCGAAGGAGACGCTCCACAACCAGAAGTACAACGAGCTCATGTCAATCCGGCTGCACTACGACTGGTCGACGTGCGTGCCTTCCTTCACTCTCTTACTGGAGCGCCAGCGACCTGACCCTCTCCTGTCCCTCGTTTACCAGCGACGCCCTCATGGAGCAGTGCGTGCGCGACTCTCAGGCGTCGCTCCGCAAGGCCGGCACGATGAAGCGGGCCAAGTCGGTATACCAGCAGCGCAACCTTGGCACAATCCGATCCGCCAAGAAGGACAAGCAGAAGGCCGCTGACTCGTCGGGTCACGCCGACATCATTCTGCGGATCCTTCGCATGCGGTGCGTTGCGTCATACTTCCGGTCTCATCTTGCGCTCAGATCAGAATTGACACGCCCGACCACTGTCTCGCAGAGGTGGAGCAGCTGTGCAGGAGTTCATCGCCGAGCAGATCGCCTTTAAGGACATCATTCTTCGGCAAGCGTCCGAGGCCGCGTCCCGGCCGCAGCCGCTCAAGCGGCCATCTAATGGCGGCAAGCTGCGCGGCAGCGACCGGCACTCAAACAGCAGCCTCAGCGCCATCCCGCCCGTCCCTGCGTTGCCTCCTGCTGCTGCCGCCGCTCGTGGGTACCAGCTGCGCGACGGCTAGACTTTCCGCCCACCTCGGATCTGCTGCGCCCTTCCCTCGGTCGACACATCTCTTCATTCCGTCCCCCTTATGTTGTAACGCCCAGCTGGCGCCTACCTTACCCCCCTCGCCCGCTCTCATACCCCGCCGCCTCTGCTCTCTGGCTGCGCGCAATCGTACCCGACCCCGCTCCTCTTGCCGCGGTCGTCACTGTTTCCATCTTGATGAAGCTCACGACCAGCCATTTAGAGAGACACTCGAGGCCCTCAACACCGCCAGACGCAGCCTCATGCAGGCGCGCGTGAGAAAGTCACTTGCGTCGGGTGTGGATGAGAGGCATACGATGCTGCTCCAACGCTGTCGGAGCTTTTTACAAAGGTGCGGGAAGGGTTGAGATGAGGAGGGGAAGGAAGAAAGGAAAGAAGAGTCGGGGTGAGCAGGGAGAGCAGAAGAGCCGCAAACAGCCCAAGGCGAGCGCCTAAACTTTGGTCGCCTCCAACTGGTCTCCCTTCCTCGGGTCGACGAGACCCTCGACATGTCGGTCTACTCCGATCGCGACCTCCTCGCCCTCTTTGTCGTCCATGTCGTGGAAGAACTGCGGGCGCATCGGAGGAGAGAGCGTCAGCGAGGACAAAAGGATTGAGATGATCGAGCGGGCGCGGTCAGACGCACAATCCAAATGAAAACCATGGCGACAGCGTTTGCGCAAGCAATGCCGACGAAAGGCCAGATGAGGTGCGGGTCGACGAGCGAGGCTGAGATGATCTCGACAATAGCGCTGGACAAAGCGGTGGTGAAGAGCAAGAAAGCGTACACCAGACTGACGATTGCGAAAGACAAGGTCAGGTCGAGGATCCTCAAGGGGGAGCGCAGGCGGGACGGAGGGATGGAGGAAAAAAGCACGCACCCCTTCATGCGCTGCGGCGAGCGCAGGATGGCTTCAGACGCGCAAGCGAAGACCAGGAGCACGTCAGCATCGAGGCGCAACACGAGCCATATCGATAACCACTGACCTTGCTCGTAGCACGTAACGTTGACAAAGACCTCGCCCGCGGCAGGAAGGGAGAAGAGCGGGATCTGGGCCCAGATCGAGATGGGCGCCACTAGCGCGTTGCCGTCCGCGTCGTAGCAGTTCGTGGCGTAGTAGCCGCAGGGGCTCTCGGAGTACACTCTCCACTGCAGGATGGCCGAGAGGACCATCGTCAGGACGCCGAGGCTGAAACCGAACCTGCGATGCGGAAGGGATCGTGAAGGGAGAAGGTCAGCAGCCGGCACAACGCGATCGGAGGGCACAAAGGACACAACGCACATGATCCGCTTGATCGGCGAGAAGTTGATGTTCCAGCGACGCAGGAGGGGGTAGATGCCGTAGTTGAGGATGGGGATGAGAATGATGACTGGAGAGTCAAGTGGATGGGATCAGATGGCGTGTCCATGGGCGAGAAAGGAGTCAAGACGTACTCGTGAGCGAGTTGAAGTTGGCTGAGGAAGCGCGGAAGGGTCGAGGTCAGCAGAGGCAAAGACAGGGGAGAAAAGTCAGAGAGAGAGGGGGACGGACAGAGAAGATCATTCGGCGCCGAGTTGGTGACCATGGCAGCACCCATCTGTGTGTCAAAGGGTAATCAGGAAGGGGATCCTGTCAACGAGGGGAGAACGAGACTCACGCTGTTTTGCACCGCCACCAGACCTGAGCCAAAGTCGTCATCAAGTCAGCAAGTGTAGGAGGATTGCGGCGAGGAGTGGCGGTTCTCACCGTTGTCGGCCAGGTTCTATCGTGGGCGGAGGTGATCAAGGCGGCGCAAGGCGTCAGCGGCCATGAGCGGACTAGATGGCGAATGCGATTGACACTCACAAAGAGGACAAGGAAGAGGAAAAGCTTGCAGCTGGACACAGATAATGCCAGGCGTCGAGTGAGCAATCAGAAGCAGAGGATGAGTGTGCCGGAGGAAGGGAAGGGGGCTTACGCCTTGAGCGTCCGTTTGATCTCGCCGACGAAGTCCTTGTCCCACGTCACCTTGGCGGGCAGGGACCCCGAGGTCTCAATGATGTGGCTCGGCTCAGCAGCGTCCCACGATCGCTTTGACGCTGCCATCTTGAAGACGCTGCGGTGGGAGGTGAGAGGGGTCAGGACGCGGCGGCGCGAGGGCGTCCGGAACAGGTCTGTGAGAGTACGCACCGGCCGGCCTCGACGACAACACTGCCCTGGGGCGGAACCTTGACGATCCGCTTGTTCAGGTAGAGCAGGACCGCGGGCATAATCATGTAGGCGACGAGCGGTATTCCATAGGCCAAGCTGATAGGTCAAGGACTGCAACGGTCAGCAGTCGCTCATAACGTTATCAGAGCCTTGATTGAAGGGACTCACCAAAAACCGATGCGTTTCTCGATGTACGTGGTCCCCAGTTGCAGGAACGCTCCGACGTTGATGGCCCAGTAGAAGATTAGGAGTGCCTGTTGCAGCGTCTGGCCAGGGTCGACGATGACCCGCTCGCCGCTCTCTAACGTTCGGATCTCCTGCCGGTGGATGGGCGCTTGGTCAGCCAGCAACGGGGCGACCGTCGGCTTGATGATTCCGCTGGCACCGGCGAGGATGAGGAGCGCGATGATGAAGGGCGCGATTCCGTGGCCCCCTGAGATGACTTGAGGAATGGCGGCGATGATGAGTACGACGTGGGCGACGACTGCAAGGAGGCCAAGCGCGTGCGCGCGCGATCGTCAGCGACGCACAGAGAAGGCAATGCAAGACATATTCGGGGATCAACTTACTGCCGACGAGAGTGCCAACCCACAGCGTCTTGTACCTGCCCCACTTGACGTCAGACATGATGCCGCCCGCAATGGGGATGGTGTACCTGTATGCGAGAGCGACAAGCATCAGGACAGCCTGCAGCGCACACGAACGTCGGCTCACAGAGGCAGTAGGCACCACGCACGCGAGGAACGTGAAGAGGGTCGTCAGGGCGGTCGCGGTCCGCAGGCCGAGACCAAGGGCGCCGGCGGTTCCTTGCAAGTCGTCGGGAGAGGGAGCGCCCCAGCCGTTCCCACCGGCGGGCAACGGTCGCTGACTGTAGAAGCGCGATGGGTCAGGAGGAGAGCGCGGAACGCGATGGAGATGTGGCTCCTCACATGTAGTTGTTGAAGGGGCCGATGCCTGGGTGAAAAGCGGGGAGTCAGTACGCACGAGCGACGAAGCCGTGCCGCGAGCGCCAATAGACTCACATCCGTAGTATGACGCTCGCTCTGCGAACTCGATCAGGCAGATCAGGTACGCAACCTTGGGCAGCTTGGCCGCGATCAGCCTGAGCGACTTGCGCTCCTCGTCGGTTGGCAGGCGGCCGTCCTCGTCGGCGTCCGACGAGATCGAGGTGGCTGACAGGTGCACGTCCTTTTCGTGCGGGCCAGGAAAGGCAATCTCGTGCTTGGGCGACTCGGGCGCAAGGACATGGCCGGCGTCTGGCGCCCCTGCGGATTCGAAGTCGATGATGGGGTGGGCGTTGGCTGATGGGGGCGAGAGGAGGAAGGGACACGGGCTGTCAGCCGAGGAAGGGGAACCGAAGTGAGAGCGCCGGAGCAAGAGGATCAGGCCCGAAGGAGACGCACCCATCGTCACGATTTTGCTTCGACTACGCTGTTTGAACGACGCAAGGGTGAGAGGGGAGAGGGAAGGAGAGGCGGAGGAAGAGGGAGAGGAAGAAGTGAGGCAACCGCTGCTGCACCGAGTCCCAACTTTGAGGGGTCAGCCGCACGCCTTGTGGGTCAGCTCGCAAGGAAGTCGCCATGCTGGTCCTCGCAGGTGCCCGGCCGGCGACGAAAGAGGCCGGATGGCGGGGGCAGGGGAGTATTGGACATTGGGGGAGAGGGTGTTGGCAAAGCGACCAGGAGAAGTGGAGGTCCAGGGCGAGGCGTGTGCTGTTTTCGTCCCCTGCACGCTTGGGCCCCCTCGATCGCACCGACGCCAACCGCGATCCCCGGCGGCGGCCGCTGTTCATGGCTCGCCAACAACCTGCCTGATCTCTCACACCCGAGGTCAGGCCAGGCCAGGACAGGTCAGAAGGGATGCGCGCTCAACATTAAGCTCACTGTTCGATCGTGCCCGCGTCTTAGAGAGGGTCGAAGCTGCGCTGCCTTGGCCAGCAACAGCGCCTGCGAGCCTCCCTCACGCTTTGTTGCGCGCGCACCTGTGCTTCGACGGCCGGCGATCGTTGCGCCAGAGACGTCTAAATTGTTGTTGGCTTAGCTATTGCCCAAACCACTTCGGCACGGTTTCGACGCCGAGCTCGTTTCGAATGAGGACACAGCGAGATAGGGCGAGCCGGGTGAGCGGCGAGCGGTTAGACCAATTGCAGCGAGTTGCAGTTTCTGTGGATGAACGGGCGACGCGGGCAGACGCGGATCACGGCTGCTCTGCTCTAGCCTTTTGCAAAGGGGTCCGGTCCGCGTGGGCGCGGCTGGGTAGAAGGGTCATGGGGATTACAAGGAGAGCGCGACCGCCGACGACGTGTGGAGACCATCGCAAAGCAGGACTCGGTCCGCCGGCAGACGGTCAGGCAGGCTAGCAGACGGTGACGATCATCTGCTGCTGCTAGCTGCTGCTCGGGGCTGCCACCGCTGCGGACGCCGCCGCCTCGCCGCTCGCCGCCGACTTCTTGCGCTCCTCGCGCTGGTCTATCCGGCCGAGCTCCTCCTGCGCCTTCTTGAGCGACTTGAGCTGGCGCTGACGCTCTGCGCGCGGAGGAAAGAGGCAGGGTGCAGGTGAGATAGTCTCAGCGTTCCTTGGATTGTTGCAGCAGGGTTGCGCAAGGCGCAAAGAGTGAAAGAAGCACGCACTAGATCGTCCGGCCGACCCGCGCTTGCCTGCGTCGCCGAGGCCCTTGTCGACGACGGCTTCGAGCGCCTTCTTCTTCTTGACGACCTCCTCGGCCCGCGCCTTCTCCTTCTTCTTGTCGCGCTTGCGCAGATGGGGGGCGAAACTTGCCCGTAGCAGCGAATTGTAGCTGTCAACGAACGGCGGGAGAAGCGACGGCGCGATGTGCGTCGTGAGCGACGTCTTGCCGTCGGTTGCCTTGACGACGCATGAGTGCGACGATGACGGCGCGTCCGAAGTGTCCATCGCGTCCGGGCTCTGGTAAGTGACTGTCATCGGAGCGAGCAGAGCGGACGTCAACAGACGTTCGAGATCCGCTCCCTTCCGCCGGCGGAAGTCACAGAAGAGGAGAGGCGAAGCGGTCGCGTGGGGTGCGGCGCCCAGCCAGATGAGGAAACTCACGCCGCTTCTGGGTGATCCAGACCGAGCCAGACTCCTTGGTCAGCTCGAGCAGGCTCTTCAGAGCGTCCAAGAACTGTCGGGAGTCGGAGAGGATCGTCTGTCAGCCTGCCGTGGAGGCCAGCTGAAGGGCAGCAAGTGGGGAGGGGACAGCTGCGGCAGATGAAGGCAGGCAGGCGGCGCACCTGGTCGTTCTCCAGCACTTGCGTGGCCATGAGTGCGGTTTTGAAAGAAGGTGTCTGAGTTGAGCGGGAGACGTTGGGCTGCGCTTGGTGGCCTAGGGACGCGGGCAAGGCAGAGAGGTTCAGGCGGTTCGGTCGAGAGGTCGTTGTAGGCAGGCGGGAGCTGGAGCGACAGCAGCCTCTCCTCTCCGGCTGGGCGGAAAAGGCGGCGGCGGCGCAGGCTGGCCGCGCGGCGGGCGCGACAGTGCGCTGGCAGGTCGGTCGTCCTCCAGTCAGCCCACCGCCCATCCCATCAGCTCTCGTCGCAACCCTCCTCCCCCGGCCAAGACCTCAAGTAGGACACCCCAGCATGCGCGTATCGTCCGTCGGATCTGCACGATTTCCTACCATGCCAGGCGCTGACGTAGCCCTTTTCTCACCTCCCACAGGACGACCCTTCAGTCAGTCCTAACCTCGTGGGGCTCGCTGGCCGAGGCGCGGGCAGGGAGGATCCTGTCCCTCTGCAACCGCCTCGCCAGCTTGCTTCTTCCCCTTCGCTTTGTGATGCGCCAGCAGTCTGAGCTAGGCACTGAGTTCCGCCTTCCTTTGACTGCCACAGAGTCGTCTCGCCCGAGGTGCAAGGAGCCAGGCTCTTCAACCCGCTGCCCACCTACCTGCACCTCTACACCGTCCCGTTCCTCTCGCTCTATCCGGTGCTCGCGTATGCCTACTACATCAAGGTGCGACTTCCCTCCCTTGCTCGACTGAGATCCTTTGTCGGCGCGTCCTCCTGACACCCGCTGTCCTTCTGTTGTCATCAGTACGACACCTGGCTCAAGTCGGAGGAGTGGACCTTCCTCGCCTGCGTCACGCTCGGCGCGGGCCACGCCCTGAGCTTCCTCATCACTCGCTGGAGCATCGCCATGCGCGCCAAGATCACCTGCGTCCCTGTGCGTCTCACTGCGTTGCCCACTGCCTTCTCGCTGGGAATAACGTGGCACCCAAGCATAGCTCTCTGACTCTATCGCACCATCATCTCGCAGGCGTCCGACCTCGCCTCGGCCAAGCTCGTCCAGATCATCCCTAAGCAGCACCGCGGCAAGGGCGAGATCGTCCCCCTCTTCCACAAGCCGGTGAGTGGCTGGATTATCGCCCGATATCGTTCTTTTGCAGTCAGTCGGTCGAGCCGGCAGACGTCTGACAAGCAGCCCCCCTTGGTGTCCCTCTGTAACCCTTCCTCGCAGTCGCCTTACGACCCGTCCAAGATGACGCACTCGTTCATCTACCAGAAGGACCACTATACGTACCAATACGCGACGAGCACGTTTGCGCCAATCCCCT
Source organism: Cystofilobasidium bisporidii (assembly GCA_014825535.1). Lineage (NCBI taxonomy): Eukaryota > Fungi > Basidiomycota > Tremellomycetes > Cystofilobasidiales > Cystofilobasidiaceae > Cystofilobasidium > Cystofilobasidium bisporidii. The sequence continues at coordinate 135,203 of MVAK01000020.1, forward strand.
ATCCGGCCGACTCGAACCCGCCGCTGTCCGACTACCAGCACTCGCAGGGTCTTACGGCGAGCGCCGAGCCGTCGCCGCGCTCGGTCCCGACTCTGCTCGAGGAGTACGGCAAGAACATTTGCGACATCCCGATCCCCAAGTTCACCGAGCTTTTTGCCGAGCACGCCGTCGCGCCCTTCTTTGTCTTCCAGATCTTCTGCGTTGCCCTTTGGTGCCTCGACGAGTACTGGTACTACTCGCTCTTCACGCTGTTCATGCTCGTCGTCTTTGAGTGCACCGTCGTCTTCCAGGTGCGTGCCGTCACCAGGCTTGCGCATGTCAGCTGCCATTCTGATCGAGAGCTGACCTTTCCCGCTCTTTGCATTGCCCTCCTAGCGCGTCCGTACGCTCACCGAGTTCCGAACCATGAGCGTGCCGCCGTACATGATCGGCGTCTTCCGCGACGGTGCCTGGTCCGAGGTCATGAGCGACGAGCTCGTCCCGGGCGACCTTGTCTCCATCAGTGCGTCATCCTTGTCGTCCTGCTGTTTCTGACGACGCTGCGGCTGCCGACTGACACGCATTCGCTGCCGATCGACCTGCGCCCCGTGCTGCAGCCCGCACCAAGACCGACTCAGCCATCCCGTGCGATGTCCTGCTCCTGTCCGGCACTGCGATCGTGAACGAGGCCATGCTTTCGGGCGAATCGACACCGCTGCTTAAGGAGTCGATTTCGCTCCGTCCTGCCACCGATAAGCTTGACATGAACGGCGCCGACCGCAATAGCGTCCTCTTCTCCGGCACCAAGGCCCTTCAGGTCGAGGCCGGCCTGGGTGAGAACGGCAAGAAGGCACCCGACGACGGCTGCCTCGGCGTCGTCCTCCGCACTGGCTTCGGCACGACCCAGGGCCAGCTTGTCCGCACCATGCTCTTCTCGACCGAGGCCGTCACCGCTGGCAACCTCGAGTCGTTCATCTTCATCGGCTTCCTTCTCATCTTTGCCATCGCCGCCAGCGCCTACGTCTGGGTCAACGGCCTGGCCAAGGGCATGAAGAAGTCGAAGCTCTTGCTTGACTGCGTTCTCATCATCACCTCAGTCGTCCCGCCCGAGCTGCCGATGGAGCTCTCCATGGCCGTCAATGCCTCGCTCGCCGCCCTGTCCAAGCACGGTGAGTCTCGGCGCCCTCCCAGGCGGTCATCTATATCCGAGACGGGCCCCTGACATGCGCTTCCGTCTGCTTCGCTCTTCATCAGCAATCTTCTGCACTGAGCCTTTCCGGATCGCAATTGCCGGCCGCGTCGACGTCTGCTGCTTCGACAAGACCGGCACCATCACGGGCGAGGACCTCGTCGTTGAGGGTATCGCCGGAGTTCAGTGCGTCGCCCGATCTCTTTGATTCGCCTTTGCGCTGTCAACTGTGCTGACCAAAAGTCTGCGCTTTGCTATCGCTTGCAGCCCGTCCGACGCCAAGCAGCTTGTCCCGATCCAGGAGTGCTCCAAGGAGACGACCCTGACGCTCGCTACCTCGCACGCGCTTGTCCTGCTCGAGGATGGAACTCTCGTCGGCGACCCGATGGAGAAAACGACCCTCGAGGCGCTCGGCTGGCAGATTGGCAAGGGTGCGTCCGCCAGCTGTTCACTGCAACAGCTCACAAGCCGCGCGTCTGGACCACTGACGCTGCCCTGCTGTCCTTACCAGGCGACCTCGTCACCCCCAAGGCCGACAACGAGTCCCCCCACACGGCCCAGATTTCGATGAAGCGCCGCTACCAGTTTTCGTCGGCCCTCAAGCGCATGTCGACCGTCTCGTACGTGCCCGAGGGCAAGGCTAAGAAGACGCTCGTCTCGGTTAAGGGCGCGCCCGAGACGCTCAAGGGCATGTACTCGGCCATCCCGGACAACTACGACGAGACGTACAAGTGGTTCACTCGGCGCGGCTCCCGCGTCCTGGCGCTTGGATGGAAGCACATCGACAACATCTCGGTCAACGAGGTCCGTCGCGGTCATCTGTTGACCGCTCGTACCACCGTGATGCAATCACTAACGCTGCTCAATTCTCCCCAGATCAACCACCTCGCCCGCGAGAAGGTCGAGGGCGGCCTCAAGTTCGCCGGCTTCCTCGTCTTCCACTGCCCGCTCAAGCCCGACGCCGTCGAGTCGCTCAAGATGCTGTCTGACTCGTCGCACCGCGTGCGTCCATCGCTTGTGCTGCCCTTGCGTCGTCAATCGCCGCTGACCATTGGCAATTGCATCTTTCTCTCGGCTACAGTGCATCATGATCACCGGCGACAACCCCCTGACCGCCGTTCATGTCGCCAAGGAGGTCGAGATTGTCGACCGTGATGTCCTGATCCTCGACGTCAAGGAGGGCACCGCATCGGACCTCGTCTGGAAGTCGGTCGACGACACCATCACGATACCTGTTGACCCGGCTGCCCCGTTCGACCAGAAGCTATTTGACGAGTACGACATCTGCGTCACCGGCGTCGCGCTTCGCCAGTTTGAGGAGCGGCCGTCCTGGCTCGAACTCGTTCAGCACACGTGGGTCTACGCCCGTGTCTCGCCCTCGCAGAAGGAGTTCATCCTCACGACGTTCAAGAACCTCGGCTTCACGACGCTTATGGCCGGTGACGGCACCAACGACGTTGGCGCGCTCAAGCAGGCTCACATCGGCGTCGCCCTGCTCGACGGCTCGATGGACGACCTCAAGAAGATTGCCGAGCACCAGAAGATGGAGCGCATCAAGAAGGTCTACGAGCAGCAGGTCTCGCTCTCGGCCCGCTTCAACCAGCCGCCGCCGCCGGTCCCGGCCGCGATCCGCGACGCCTACCCCGAGCTGGTCGCCGCCCAGCAGACTGCCGCGGCTGACCTCCAGGTCGCCCGCAAGAAGAACCCGATGGAGCGCTTTGACCTGACGTCGATCACCGACAAGCTCGCTGACATGGAGGACGGCACTGAGCCCCCCAAGATCAAGCTTGGTGACGCCTCGTGCGCCGCACCCTTCACGTCCAAGCTGTCGAACGTCAGCGCGAGTGCGTGCCTTTTCGCCCCTCGCCGCCTCACTCGCTCGCAGGCTGATCTTCATGCGCGCGTCCTTCATCAGTCACGCACATCATTCGCCAGGGTCGCTGCACGCTCGTCGCCACAGTCCAGATGTACAAGATCCTCGCGCTCAACTGCCTCATCACCGCCTACTCTCTCTCGGTCCAGTACCTCGACGGTATCAAGTTTGGCGACTACCAGCACACCATCACGGGCATGCTGATGAGCGTCTGCTTCCTCTGCATCTCCCGCGCCAAGGTCCGTCCGTGTCTTCTTGCTCACGCTGCCGTCTGCTCGCGCCGCAGGCTGACCTTCTCCACTGCTGCCCGCCACCTTGCAGCCCATTGAGAAGCTCTCGCGCGAGCGACCGCTCGGCAACATCCTTAACCTCTACGTTCTGCTGTCGATCCTGATCCAGTTTGCGATCCACATCGCCGCGCTCCTGTACATGACGGTCCTGGCCAAGTCGCTCGAGAGGTGCGCATCTTGCTTCTTGCAGTCTGACTCATTGGGCGGCGTTTTGTTGACCATGGACGGGGCCTCTCTCCTCTCGCAGCCGCGGCGAAATCGACCTCGACGCGAGCTTCGAGCCCTGCCTGCTCAACACGGCCATCTACCTGCTCGGCCTCTCACAGCAGGTCTCGACGTTTGCCATCAACTTCCAGGGGCGACCGTTCCGCGAATCCATCTCGGAAAACCCGCCGCTGTACTGGGGCCTGCTCGGCGTTGTCGCCGTCGCGTACAACGGCTCGACCGACTTCTACCCCGAGGCCAACCGCTGGCTGCAGCTCGTCGACATGACGCACTCGTTCAAGTTCACGCTCACCATGGTCATGCTCGCTGACTTTGCGGGCTGCGCCGTGCGTCTTCGTCTGCTTTCGTCTGCCGCTCGTCCTCGAACAGCACTGCTGACTCGATGCCTATCGCTTCCGCCCCGCAGATCGTCGAGAAGGTCTGCAAGCACCTCTTTGCCGACCTCGCGCCCAAGGAGCTCGTCACGCGCGGCTCGGAGCGACGCATCAAGCGGCGCGAGGCCGAGGCGCTTGAACTCGCGGCCAAGAAGGATCAGTAGAAGCACGGCGCTGCACCAGGAGATGAAGCAAAAAAAGAGACTCGAAAGCCGCAAGATGTCGAGGCGTGTTCGTCGCTCTCTCGCCGGTCCTCTAGATGACCGCGCGAATGGCCGCGAAGGCAACGAGGGTGGCCGTTTGCGAGCGCTCAAGCAGAGCGATCCTTGTATTGAAACCCCGTCCTGCTGCTAGATCGCATGTCGCGTCACGCAACCCTGTCACGAGAGCAAGGGTACATTTATGGAAGCAGAGTCGGAGCGCATCGAGCGAGGCCGGGCAGAAGAAGAAAACGAAGGCGTGAGGCGCGCGGCAGGGCACACTAGACGGACTGAGCGCACGAGCGGGGGAGCTGAGAGTCTATCTAAGCGGAGGCGGTCGGGAGAGGGCCTTTGAAGACCCACGTCTCCTCTGTCGGCGGGTTGGCCTTGAAGAGGGCGCCAAGGCGGGCGTAGTCGGGGTCGCTCGAGACGTGCTCGAAGTACCTGAGCGACCACGCGCCGCCGTCGGCCTTCTCCTGCGCGCGCATCTCGCGCTGCGACACCTCGATCTTGGTCTTCTCGCGCGAGGCCTTGTCAAAGTCACCGCTGCGGATGCCGTCGGCGACGTCCTTCCACAGCCGACGCGACTCCCACTCGCCCTGCTCCTCGACCGACGAGACCGTCACCTCCTCCTTGGCCGGTGTCGCGTCGGTGAAGATGCTGTCGGTCTTGTTGAGCTTGGACGTCTTGTCCCACTGGCCGTCGGCCGTGAGGACCGTCTTGCCTGCAGGGTCGGCCAGCGTCGCCTTGAACGAGTGGGCCTTGCCGCTGAGGTAGCCCTTGCCGCTGAACGAGAGCGAAGCAAGATAGCCGTTCGAGGACTGGATGTTGCTCGTGTCGGTGAGCTCGATGTAGGGGCTGCCGGTGACGAGGCCGTCAATCCGCAGGCGCGGGAGGGTGATGAGGTACTGCTCGACCTCGCCCGACGGCAGCTTGACCGAAAGCGTCGCGTGGCCGTTCTGGCGGACGATGATCGAGGGGAAGCTGAAGGACGTCTTCTGACCCGACGCGCCGACGAGCGAGACGCCCTTGGTCGCGTTCTCGATGTAGTAGGCCGTGATCGGCGGGTGGTGGGACACCTGCTCGACAGCGAGGTCCGTCTTGCCTCGACCGTCCTTGTCGGGCCAGTGGCCAAAGAAGAGCTCACCGAGAACCGGATTGAGCGGCCTGCAGATCAATGCACGACTGAGTCAGCGTCCGCTTGGCTTCGCAGCGCGCACGCACGTCAGGTCCCAGATCCCAGCAGCCCACTCACTTCTTCTCGCTACCGAGCTTCTCATTGCGGCTCATGTACTGTCCCTTGAGGGTGCACTGCAGAGCCGAGCGACGGGCGTTCAGAAGGGCGCCGTCAGCGTCAGGCAGCGTGAGGGCACCTGCGAAGCAAGACATTGAGCAGGTCAAGGACGTACGATGAACCACTTGAGGACGAGCGTCGCGCGCTCCTCCTCCGTCTTGCCATCCGCGATCGCCGCGAACATCTCTGGCCGCTCGCACCAATAGGCTGGGAACTCGGTGAGGGACTGCGGTTTGGGATTGCAGGGAAGCGAAGAGAGACATGTCAGGCTACCAGCTCACGCTCGCCAGCCATAGTCTGAGATTGCTGAGACGCACGATGGGCGACAGGATGAAGGGCGGCGCCGTCATCGACGAGAGGTCGCCTGAAAAGCCGGCGAGACTGGAGAGCGAACGCGAGCGTCGAGAAGTCAGAGTCAGCCTTCAGAGCTCTGGGATCAATAGCAGAGACCGAGTGGGCCGAATCGCTCCGGCTCTGACGAGGCAGAAGTTGAGAGCCAAGTGCGCGAGCTCGCGCATCTCAGGACGAGGTGGGACAAGGCGCCCTACCCCGGCGCTTCAGCCTTTGGAGCGAGTGCAAAGCGAGATCCCGACACACCTTTTGATGAAGCTCGACCAGCTCGCCTCTGAAGAAAAGACATCGACCGAGAGCGAAAGCGAGATAATCTGGTGAGCGTCTACCGCAGCCAAAAGACACCCAAGAAGCAGGCCAACGCGGAAGGTGTTGGGAGAAGCAAGAGGGGCAGGGGCGTGTAGGAAGGGCTGGCCGGGGGAAACTCACGTTGGCCGGCGGGGAGGGCGGTCGCCTCCTCCTCCTTCTTGCTGCTGCTGCTGTGAACGCCGAGAACCATGGCCGTGTGTGTGTATGTGTCGATCTGACAGGTAGGTGAGGGAGGATGGAAGTGAGGAGGAGCAGAGAGGCGAGGTTGTGGGCTGATGGGCGAGCTCGTCCGCTTGTGTTGGGGGGCGCACCGACCGCACGTCACGGCCGGGCGCAGCAGCAGCAACGGGCAAGTCGATCACTCGACCTCGTCGAGGTGGTTGGGGCGCGCGTCCGAACGCACAACACTGGTGGAAACCGGTACCCGCAGGCAACCCTCGCTGCGCCGGGTTCACTGGGTCATCATGACGTGGGAGGGGCAGAGGAAGCACCTAGCGCGAGCAGTCGGCATTAGCGGGCGAAGCTTGTCAATAATGTAGGGGGAGGGGCGCCAGCAGCGGCTCTCAGTGTGGGCTGCTGCGCGCCGACCTCTGGCGGGCTGGCTAGCGCAAGCTGACGTCCGCGGGTCGACCTCGGTTGCGAGCTGTTGTCGACGAACCGCCTCGACAAGGCAGCAGCAGGCTCTTGCTCTCCGACCTGAGGTCAACAAGTATACGTCACGCACTGCACAGGCGGGTGGCTTGTTGACTGGCGAGGCCGTCCGGGCCCGAGCGAGCACGACGTCGTCGTTCGCGCGGAGCGCGGCGCTGATCAACCAGCCGACGGATGAGATCCTGACAAAGACTCGACGGACGAGCCGGAAAGGATGGGTAAGGAGAGCGAGCCGCATAAGAAGGGCTAGGGTGCGCTCGTGGTATGTCCCGCATCTCACCCCTCGCTCTGCTCCTACCACCGTCCCCTCGCACCCTCACCCAACAGCCACTATCGTCAGCCAGATGTCCGCCCCGACGACCTACCTCATTACCGTGCGTTCACCTGCCCAGCTATTCTGACCGCCTGTCTGCTCACACTCATCACTGGCATTCCATCTGGTGCTCACTCGCAGGGCGCCAACAAGGGCCTCGGTCTCGGACTCGTCCGCTATCTGCTCGACGAGCAGCCCACGGCGACCATCGTCGCAACTGCGCGCGGACCGTCGACCGCCACCGAGCTCCAAGCCCTCAGATCAAAGGTTGGCGACCGCCTTGCGCTGGTCGAGATGGACGTCAAGGACGAGGCGAGCGTCAAGGTGCGGCTTCTGCTCTTCGTCTGCTCCCGACTCTGCACTGCGACACGGAAGAACGCTCGGCTGACGCCCGCGCTCTGGATCCTCGTCTCCCTCTTGCACGCCCGCTGCAGCTTGCAGCCGAGAAGATCGCCGCTCTTCCCGCCATCAAGGAAGACGGGATCGGCGTGCTCGTCCTGAATGCCGGAGTCTCCGTCGCTCTGCTCGACACGGCCACCGAGATGTGCGTCGCTCCCCCACACACGAAATCGTCGTCGGGCTCCTCTCGAACGGAGGCTCTGACGGCCTCTTCCCCTCTCCTACTCCTGTCCGAACAGCAAGACGGCCGATTTGACCGAGAACCTGCAAGTCAACCTGTACGGCTCTGCCTTCGTCGTTCGTCACTTCCTCCCGCTCGTCCGCGCCAGTGTGGCCAAACGCATCGTCTACGTCTCGAGCGCAGCCGGCTCGACCGGCATCGGCTTGTACGTTGCCCTCCTCTGCACATTCGCTGCTGTCCGCTCCAAAGTATCGAACGCGCTTTGGCTGACCTGCTTCTTCCACGCTCCAGCACGTTCGCCCGGCCGGGCGACATCTCGAGCTACGGCGTCAGCAAGGCCGCTGCTAACCACTACTTTGTCCGTCTCGCCCTCGAGCTTGCGCCTGAGGGCATTCACGTCGCCCTGTACCACCCGTGCGTCTCGCGCTCTCTCTCTCTCATTCAGGCGGACGAGCGCAACTTCCTGATCCGCCCTCTTCCGACCGGCCCATCTGCACTCCCAGCGGCATCGTCGAGTCAGCCCAGTCAGCAGTCCTCGACCCTTCGATTCCAAAGTTGTCGCCAGCCGAGGCTGCTGAGCTGTGGTGCGTGGTCAACGCTTCAAGTGCCGCATGGACGACTTGTGCTTGTCAAAGCGACGAAACGTGTCGATGCAAAGCGCACACCACTGACTTGCTTTCCACCCTCTCCTTGCCTTCGCTCGATCAGGTACGCGCAGGCCGTCATCGGACCCGTCAGGCCGGCCGGATCCTTCTTCGACGAGCACGGCGAGACCGTCCCTTGGTGATCGACTGCGTCGTGACAGCTGGCGCACCCTTGGCCGAACGCTCTGCTCTTTCACGTTTTCATGCTCTCATGACCCTTGATCTTGCAACTTCACGCTGAGGCTAATCGTCGTTCGACCCGAGGATCTCTTTCGACGCAAGGGCGGCGCGCATATACTGGAGCGCGACTGCGAGATGAAGAAACGCGACCGTTGCTCGGAAGCGAGGAAGTGCAGACGGCCGTCGGCGCGCTGGGTCCGCTGCTGCTTGAAGGACCGCTAGTCGCACGATGGAAAAAGCACACCTGACTCGGGCAACGCCCACTGAGCCGTCGGCAGATATCGAGTTGGGTTGCGCTTGGGATCAGCAGTCAGCGAGCAAGTTCTCCTGTCGACCACTTGGCGTTTCGCGCGCTGTTGGTCCTGACTTTTGCTCATTCTTTTTGACATCAGCATGCTGCCCGTGGTAAGAGATGTCATGAGATCAGCGTCATCGTCGCTCCGACCGACGCTCAGCCGAAGAACGGGTTGCGCTCCGAATCCTCGCCCGCGCCGACGCTCTTTGAACTGGGCCGGCCTCCGCCACCGTTTGAGAAGGCCGACGGGCTCAGGGTGTGCGAGCTATTCGACACCGTCAGGCGTCGGCTAGCCGGAGGCGGTGGCGCAGGACCCTTTCTGCCGAGCGTGCCGCCACCGAAGCGCGAGGGCGGTGCAGGCCTGAACGACGACGACATCGTCAAGCCAGCCTTGTCGTCCTCGACGTCGTCGTCGTCGTCTTCAGCCCCACCGTCGGACGAGAAGCCCGTGTAGGGTGAGTGCTCGGCCTCCGAGTCGGTGTTGACCGAGTTGGACGAGACGTTGGGCAGCTGGCGCGTCTGGCGGATGAGGGGTGGTTGCAGGCCGTACGACGATGACGAGCGAGAGATGGGCGCCGACGTTGACGGAGGTGCGCCTGGACGTCGAGAGGTCGGCAGCGGCGGAGGAGCAAGCGACACGACCGGCCGCTGGAAGGCCTCGGTATAGGCCGAGGGGAAGATGCCGCGCTGGCCGGTCGACTCGTTGCGGCCCTGGTACCAGTCGTCCGAGACCTCGTGCGCGACGACGATGACTAACGTCAATGGGGCAGAATGTGATCGACGGTCAGCACAGCTCCTCTTGGGCACGTTTCGCAGCAATCGGAAGGACGCACTGTCGTCCGTGGAGAAGTCGAGCTCATCCGCCGCCGAACCCGTGAAGTTGTGCAGTGCCCGAACGACGCGCTCGTCCGGGTCGACCGGTGTGAGCGGGGCCGTGTTCCTCCGGCTCATGCCTGCGGCAGGCGGCAGCTTGCGCGCCCCGTTGGCGGCGCCAACGCTGCCGAGCGTGGTCGTCGCACTCGCCGAGCGTGTCCGACCACCGAGCGCCAGGCTAGGCGGCTCGCGCGACTCGGTCCGCCGGTCAAACTCATCACCGTGCCGACGGGCGAGCTCCTCGTCGTCGTCCTCCTCGGCGTAGGATGCGTGGCCGGCAGATCCAACGTTCTCGTCGAGATTGTCCCATTTGCTCTTGCGTCGGAGAGAGCTGAACAGGCCGCCGCCGTTGGAGCCCTTGTCTGACTTTGTGCTGTTGGACCGGGCGCGGTTGCCGGCGCCGCTCGATGAGCCCGGACGGGACGAGTCTGGCGACGTGTCGGCGCTTTCGTACGTCGAATTGCGGTAGGAGGGCCGAGGCTGGGACAGCCGCCGCGGTCGAGAGGTGTTGGACGAGGTACTGCAAGTGGGAGAGACCAAAATGGCTCAGCGGTTTGCCCATGCTGCTTGGAGGCGAAGGTCGATGGACGCACGATGCAGACCAGTCTCTCTTGGCCTCCAGCAGAATCGCACGGTGCTGATCGACGAAGCTCAGATGGGCATCGAGGAAACTGCCCAGGTCGCTGAAGAGGTGGCCGGGCAAGGGTTCTGGGGTCAGCGCAGAGCGACCAGGCCGTTGACAGTGATAGTAACGCACTGCACACCCTCTTCCTCGGATGCGCGGACAGCTTCAATCCGCATCTCAACGTCTTCTGCCATCTCCTCACTGATTCACCGATGAGGTCAGGGAGAGTCGCCGGTCAGCTGCCGTCCTGAAGCACGGCCGAACGGGCGGTGAGAAGACATGACGCACAAGCGCGCCTTCGCCACGCGGACCTCTTCCTCGAGCCCGCGGTCGTCCTTCTTCTTCGAGTTGTTCAGCCGCTTGGTCGCGGCGTCCATCGCGAGCCTCCGCGAGTCAAGCTTCTTCCGCGCGGCCTGGTAGTTGCGCAGGTTGGCGACGCTGCGGTCGACGCCCTCAAGGTACGACGACGAGAGTGTGTCGACGAACTGGTCCTGCGCAGCGGCGACCCTACACTGCGCCCGGCCGAGTTTGACGAGCGCATCGCCGTATTCGGAGCCCCTACCGAGGGCCTCGCCGAAATGAACCATGACGAGCCCGAGCGCCTCGACAGGCAGAACTTTCTCCTTGCCGTTGGCGGCTGCGAGGTCCGGGTCGTCGAGCTTGTCGCGCTTAGACGAGGCCTTGACGTACGTCTGCGAAGCGCTGGCGAGGCTGAGAGAGCGAACAGGAAGTGCGACGACGTCAGATAGTCCGGCCGGCGAAAGGTCGCGCGCCCTGACCTGGACAGGCGCGATGCTGTCAGCCCCCCCATCGGGGGAGGGGGGGAAGAACTGGGCGGGCTCAATCAGAGCGTGACAGAGACTCACAGCTCTATGCCTCGGCTGCGAGCCTCCATCTCTTGTTCGATCTCGCGAAAGGCCGAGCTGCAAGTCGAGAGCCAGGCACGCGCGTCATCCCGTCGTCATCAACTCGGGCGGCTCAACGACACGCAGATCTGCCGGCAGAGAGGCAAGCTGGCGACGACGCACCTGAGCTGCGTCTTTTCCTCCTTGAACAAGCGTTCGCCCGTCCATTGGGAGAGTTTGTCGATCTGCGCGCCGGATTCGCATAAGGCGGTGAGAGCAAGGTCGTCAGCTCGCCCTGATCCCTTTTGAAGCAGGGGCGACGCAGGGAGCCTCGACAGAGATGCGCCTCGACGCTGCTCTCCGAGCCGTCGTCCAGGGCGGACGTCCAGCCGACGGCGTCGCAGGGAACTCGCAACGTTGAGTGCCAGAGGAGACGCACCTGCTTGCCTGCCTTTTTGAAGCCGCTCATCGTGCTGGCCAAGTGGTCGAGACGGGGGTCAAAGGAGGGTTGGGGGTCGGTCGTGCGCGACAGGTCGGCGGCGCGACGCGATGCGGTTCGTCGTTCGAGGTTGGGCCGACGAACCGAGTCAAACCGGGTCAAACCGCGCGTTTCAGCCCCTTTTCAACCGGTTGGCTCTTCCGCTCTCGCAGAGGCTTCCCTTTGTGCGCAGTAAGTACCCTGGATCACTTCGAGCTGCATGCCCTCAACAACGTCGCACGAAAAAACATCCAATCTGACATCTCTTCCCAGTACGCGCCTGAGGCACACGCCCAGCTGCCCGACCTCCCGCCACCAGCTCCAGCTCTGTTCGGACCACATTATGGGCCGGACCACGCGCGCAGGCGCAGCGCTCCACCCTCCCTCTCACCTTCTTCAACATCAACAGCAGCTGGCGGCGGCCCGTCGTCAGGAGAGAGCCGAGAAGACAAAAAGGACATGGTCCAGATGGGCCTGCCATATTGTTCCTTCTATCTTCGCAAGCTGGGTACTCGACCCTTCGATCCTGGCTGAATTACGAGTCCTCACGCCCTCAAGAGACAAAGCACTTATCATCGTCGTTAGAAGGGACAGCCCCGGGCCCGACCCAGCATGACGGGTGAGGACAAGGCAGGGGAGAGAGACAGCGGCGGGAGAGGTGGATGAGGGGCAGGAGAATGTCGGGTGTCGTAAGAGTTGAGCGAGGAGGACTTGAGAGGGAGAGACGAGCGAGCAGCAAGGGAAGCGAGTGCGGGACGAAAGAGAGACGGAGTACGCAAGGGGGGTGCGAGAGCGAACGAGAGACGGGGGAGATCTTGGGCAGCGGTCGATGATTGGGGGTATCTAAGGCTGTAGGTGTGAGTGAGAGAGCGAAAGAGATGAGCCGAGAAGTGAAGGGGAGGACGAAGTGGGTTGAGCGATAGGGAGAGTGCGAGACGAGAGACGATGTTTAAGATGGGTACTCGAAGGGCTCGGTTCGACTAGCCAGTCTCGCGACTGGCAGATCGGTGGCCGGGGATGTGCGAGCCCTTCTTCCAGAACGACAGCTTGCGGCCGAGCGCCGCGCCGGCGCCCTCCTTGTCGTCAGCGCCGTTGTGGAGGGGCGGCGTGCGGCTGCCGGCCGCGGCGCCGAGGAGGCGCGCCATCTCCCGCTCCTGCGACAGGCCCTGCGGAACGCGCTTGGACGGCGGCGGGAGGTTGTCCTGCACCAGGTGCGACGTCGGCGGTGGGGGTGGTGGAGGCGGTGGAGGGAGAGCCCCATCGCCGTCGGCCGCCGCGTCGCCAGCAAACGCGCTGGAGCCGAGGCCGTTGGCGAGCCGGTGGGCGCGCAGGGCCTCGCGCACGCGCTCCTGCTCGCGCTCCTTCTTGTGCTCCTCGGCCGCGTCGTAGATGTAGACGACCGGCTTGGGCGGGACCCAGCCATCCTGCAGCTCCGGGTCGGCCTCCGACGACGGCAGCGAATCTTGGCGCTGCAGCGTCCGGTCGTCGTCGGCCGTCTTGTAGATGTCGTCCGGGTCGAAAGCCTCTGCACACGACAGTCGACAAGAAGGCGGGTTGGTCAGCGAGTGCGAGCCTCGCTTGACGTGAGGCTGAGTAAGAGACGCACCATCTGCTTCGAATGCTTCAATGACGCGGCGCTTGCCCATGGCCTTGGCGCTCGGCTGCGACAGCGCGACCGACTCGTCGTCGCTTGCCTCGCCTGCCGACGCCGTGGCCTGAGCCTGGCCCCCGGGGACCGGCAGCGGACGGGACCCTGGGCTCGGCGCGAGCCGGGCTGGGTCGTTCGGTCCTCGAGGAGCGGGCGGCAAGGGCGAGCCATGGTCGGGCGTCGCGGGCGAGCGGAGGTTGGCAGAGTAGACGGACGGCGACTTGCCGCCCGACAGGCCGCCAACGGGGCCGAGTGTCTGCCCGCCGGACCGATGCGACGCCCCGTCGTCCCACAGCGCACGAGGCGTGGGCGAGGGCGAGCGCGAGCCCCCGCCGCCGCCGCCGGTCCGCGGGACGCCGAGGTGGCTGTCGATCGGTTGCTGGAAGGTCGCGCAAGCGGGTCAGCAAAGTCAGTACAGACCTCTTCCTCAGTCAGCTGCCAGTCGCCCGTCCTCCGACAGCGACGCGGAGGGACGGAGAGGGAACGCACCGAGCGGTCGTGCCTCGTCTCTTTGCGACTGCGCTCGCTGACGAGCGCGAGCTCCTCGGCCTCCTGCTTCTCGCGCTCGAGCACGTGCACGCGCTCGAGCGCCTCGGCCACCTGACCCGTCGCGTCGACCAGCAGCCGGAGCACCTCCTGCGCCTTGGTCTCGCCGTCGTCGGCCCCCGGGGCGCCGTGTCCGTTGATGGGGGGCAGCCCGCCACCGGCCGCCGCGGTCGGCGTCACGAGCGACTGCTCGGCCGTCGACTCGGCCCAAGGCAGGTGGTTGACGAGCTCGGCCTGGATGCGCACGCACGACTCGTACGAGGCCTGAAGAATTGCGCAGCCGAGCGTGAGCTCACGGGATCTCGTCAGCATGACCCGCGAGCGAGAGGAGAGACACGAGGGCCAAGGGGAGAGCGCACCTTGAAGGACGACATGGTCTCGTCGTCCACGTCGACGCCCATGCGCTGCAGGCCGCCGACCTCGTCCGCCGCGCCCGTCAGCCGCTTGGCGCTCCGGATCGCGCCGAGGCACTCCTCCTCGAGCCTGAGCAGGTCGTCGTGGACCGACGGCAGGGCGTTGACCTGGAACCCGGTCGGGACGAGGTCGTACGCCTGCGGAGGCGGCGGAGCCTGCTGCTGCTGCTGCTGCTGCTGCTGCTGGGGGTGGAAAGGCGGCTGGGAGTGGTGCCAGGAGGCGGCGGAGCGATCTGAAAGGACGACCGGCGGCGGGCTGACAAACGGCTGGGCCGGGTAGGGCACCTGCTGCTTCGGCGCGGTGACGGCGTGCTGCTGCTGCTGCTGCTGGCGGTGATGGTGGTGATGGGAGTGATGGCCAGGAGGTGGAACGAAGGGCGAGGAACGAGCGGACGAGCGCGAGGACCGCCCCTCGCGGTACTCGCTGATGTACGCAGGCGGGGGCTCCTGGACCTGCAGTCAGTGTCAGCCAGGCGAGGGGAATCGAAGGCACAGGTTAGGTCGGGCTGCCTGCTCGCCTGCCCTCGAGCGCGCGCAAGCGATGGAAGAGCAGGGAAAGAGAGCGAGGGAGAGAGAGAGAGAGCAGCGACGCACAATCCCGAGCCCCTTCTCGGCCTCCCAGACCCTTGCATGGCTCTTCTCGAGGTCCTCGCTCCCCTCATGCCCGCGGAACCGGTCGGCCAGGTCGGCCAGGACGTGGTAGAGCTCCTTGCGCTGCTCGGCCCGCGCGGGCAGCTTGCGAATCGCCGTCTCGACCAGGCTGGTGAACTTTGCCGTCGAGCAGACGCCTGCGTGGGGTTTCAGCCCGTGGAGGGGGAGTGAGGAGGCCGGTCAGCTATGAGCAAGCACGCACGCGCAAGGTGGCGGAGCGTATGAAGGAGGACGAGAGAGGAGGGGAGAAGGGGAAAGGCAAGCGCACGCAAGACGGTCGCGTCCTCGCTCCAGAGCATGAGCCACCACCAGACGGCGGCGATGCCGCCCCCGAGCCGCCTGCCGCCGTCGGCGCTCGCGGGCTCGCCCTTCTCGCGCTCCTTCTCGGCCTTCTTGACCTCGGCGGGGAGGCTCTTGAGCTCGTGCCGGACGCGCCGGCCGAGCCGCTCGGCCAGCTTAGGACCGTCCTCTGCCCCCGCTCCCCCTCCTGATCCGCCTCTTCCGGCAACGGTCGACGCGGGGCCAGCAGCGATGACGAGCGCACCACCCCCCGAGGACGGGGCGGTCGAGGAGGAGGGTGGGTGCGCGAGCCGCCACTTGACGTCCTGCATCCCCGTCTGGAACACGGCCCGCTCCGAGTCGGACTGGAGGACGTAGGGCGGGAGGCTGCACAGGACGCCGACGAGCGCCTCGACGTCGTCCTGCCCCGCTGCCCCTCCTCCTCCTCCGCCGCCTCCGGGAACCTCGGCCTCGACCTCGTCCTGCCGGCCGTCAAACGACGCTCGGGGCGCAGGAGCGCCAACCGACCCGTCGTCATCGACCCCAGACGACGCCTTGTCCCGCCCGACGGCGCCGGCCGACAGGGACGAGAGGAAGGCGCCGAGCTTGCGGCCCTTCTTGGGCGATGCGGCGCCGGCGCCGCCGTCGCGCGGGGTTGAGACGACGATATCTGGCTGCTGCTGCTGCTGCTGTGGTTGGTGTTGGGAATGGTTGATGGAAGGTGGGGGAGGCGGAAGAGGAGGAGGCAGAACGTGCGGTGTCGGGTACCGATGCATCGGCTGGGGGTACTGCTGCTGCTGCTGCGGGTGATGACTGAGCGGGGCAGACGTCGGCGGCGGGGCGTACGACCGCTGCTGCTGCTGCTGCTGCTGTTGTTGAAGAAGGGGCTGAGTGACAAACTCCCACCCCCCAACGGCCGTGCCTGATGCCGGGCTCGGGATCGTCGGCAGCGGAGCGCTGTCGGCCCTGTCCCTCCCACCGACCGCCTGTCCCGGGCCGGCGTGCGACCGCTCGGACGGCTGGGTGCCGATCGTCGAGATGGACGACTGGGAGCCCGAGTGGACCGGGTGCTGCGGGTGCCGGTGGGTTGGCGGGTGGGGGTGGTGCTGGGGTGGGTGGTGCGCGCGGAGGGGCAGGCCGGCGGCCCGGATGGGGTTGAGGCTGGCGGACGAGAGGGCGTCGAGCGGCGAGGTTGCCTGGAGGAGGAGGGAGGAGCGAACGGCCGCCGCCGCCGCCTGCGGATCGGACGACGGCGGCGTCGGCGTCGGGGCTGGTGACGAGGACGTCGTGGCCGCCGCCGGGGTTGGCGACGATGCCAGCTGCGGCGAGGGGGACGGGTGGGGGACCATGCTCTGCCGCGCGCCAAGTAAACGAGTAGCCAGAGCAGACAGCCTCGTCAGGACTCTTCGAGAGACACGCAGAGAGCGAGAGAGATTGAGAGAGCGGGGGGAGTGAGGAGAGAAGATCTGTCGCGCGCGTTGGGAGGCGGGCCGCCGGCCGCCAAGCCGAGGGGATGGTGCTGCTGGTCGAAAAGAGGGCTGTTGCGAGGGAGACGAGGGAGAGAGAGAGAGCTAGCTTACCCAGTCGTCGGACTGCCAGTTCGAGCCGTCTCTCGGACCGCCTGAACCCGCGCGGCGCCTGGGGTCGAGGACGTCTTGCCTCGAAGACGCCAGGCCATCCATGGTTGACGGCGGCGGCGGCGGGGCGGCAGCAGCAGCCGGGGCGGTCCAGCGCTCACCCACCGCCGGTCTGCCGACGCTCGGGTCCGAGCCCGTCCTGACCCTCGTCGTCGTCGTCTGCTGCGGTGGACCTGCGAGCTGACGGGACCTTGGCCTGCTCGTCGAGGTTGGGACAAACGACTGGTGGTGCTGCTGCAGGAGCGACCTGGTCGGCTGCTGCTGATGCGAGGGTGGAGGAGGTAGAGCTGGCTGGTGGTGAGAGGAGGAGGAAGGTGGTGGTGGGAGGGGTGTGATGATGTCCTTTGGCTTCTTCTTGCGGTCAAAGAGACCCATGGTGGGTGGGTAGGTGGGTCAAGTGTAGGGTGAGGGAGGGGAGGGAGGAAGGGCGAGAGAGGGAGAGATGATGGTCACCGCTGGCCCCGTTTGGGGTGACGCGCCTCCTCTGATCTCCCCCTTGAACTGCTGGCCATTCCCTCCCCCATCCCACCACCATCCCAACTCTCGTCCACAGTCGAGCACAATGCCACCGCCCTTTTCAGGATCGCTCGTCGCAAAGAATCGGGCCAGGTCAGTCATGACAATCTCTCGCTCTGGCCCGCCTCCTCCGTCTCTCCTCGCCCAGCCCACCCTCCATCCATCGCCCTGGCCCATCGCTGACACGCCTGCTCTCGCTCTCTCTTCCCATCCATCCCGTCTCCGCCGATGCCGCTCTCGACCTACACTCTATCCCTGCTCCTCGGTCGGTCGGTCGGTCGGTCGGTCGAACCCGCCACCCTCTTGTCTGCCCCTCCTTCCTTCCTCCCTCCTGCCTGCCCGCCCGCCCGCCCGCCCGCCCCGCGCCTCCTCCCCGCACAGTCTCGAAGAGATCGCCGACGCCATGGCCCTCGACCACAGCGCCGTCAAGCTCAGGACCGAGCTGATCGACCGCATCCGGTCCGAGCTCCTCGCCCGACAGGACGTGCGTCTGCTCCTCTCGCTCGCTCTCGCCCGTCCGGCAGGCCAGACAACCCAGGGCGGGGAGCTGATCGTTCAACACTGCGCGCGCGTGGCCTCTCTCTCTCCCTTGCTTCCTGCCTTTCCTCAACCCCTTCCATCTCCATCCCAATCCCTTTCACGACCACCCATCCACCTCGACCCAACAGACGCTCATCGACGACGAACGCTTCCGCAAGCTGTACGTCAAGCCCAAGATGGGCCGCCCGAGCGCCAAGCCGGCGAGCTTCAAGGAGGAGCAGGACCTGACGGCCTCGGTCCAGGTGTGCGTCGCCCGCCGTCCTGCACTCTGTCTCTCCCTCGCATCTTCGCACCCCCGTTCTCCGGCCTCTGACCCACATTCCATCCCATCGCTCGCTCACTTTGCCTTGCTCGCTCAGGCCCCTCGCGTCGATGACCGACCCCTCGCCGCCCCCGTCGTCGGCGTCCTACCTCGCCTCGCAGCAGCAGCAGCAGTCGGCTCCAAGGTCCTCGCCCCGCCGCTCATCCCCCGCAACGGGCGGCCCGACCAAGCACACCCAGTCATCGGCCTCGAGGCGGTCGAGCCGGGCCGTCGAGCAGCCTTCCACCCGCTCGTTTGAGACATCGTCGGCCTCGTCAGACGCTGCTGAGGACGACGACGACGACGAGGTGGGGAGCGCAGCCAAGGAGGAGGAGGCCGAGACGGGCGAGCTGTCGGGCGAGGGCTCACACGCCTTGTCGTCGTCGTCCCCCGTCAAAGCGCTCGAGCCCATCTCGACGGCGCTGCGCACGCTCGCCTCGCCCGTCGGACCGACGCTCGCCAAGCTCGCCTCGCCCCTCAAGCCCGTCGCCGACCGCTTGACGACCGAGCTCGCCCGCGCGCGCGGCCTCGTCGAGGGGGTCGAGCACGAGGTGGAGGGAGCTGTCCAGGGCGCTGGGTTCACGGTCGCCGAGGTGGTCGAGGAGGGACGGACGACGCGGTCGGCCCGACGGGCGCGTGAGTCGGTCGGGACCACCGTCCGGGCGGCCGTCGACGAGGTCGCGTCGGACGGCCAGCAGACGGTCGGCTCGTCGCTCGCCTCGCTCGCCTCGCTCAGGCAGGCAGCGGTCGGCCGTGCGCGATCGGCTCGCCAGGCGGTCGGTCGACCGACGACCCAGGCGGTGCTGCTGCTCGTCCTCGAGCTCGCCTACCTCGTCCACGAGCTCCTCCCACCCCCGACCCGGCACACGGCCTCGTTCCCACCTCCGACGCTGCTCGGCCCGATCGACCGCAAGACGGACTACGCCCACCTGTACCCCGCGAGCCGCGAACCCTGGCTGACCGTGTCGTACACGCTCCCGACGGCGCCTGCCCACCCGCTCGCGCTCGCCGTCGCCCTCCTCGCCTGGGGGCTGACGACCGTCGGCCTCCCAGCCTCGCTCGCGGCCGTCCTCGCCCAGGGCCCGACCGACGGCGTCCTCGTCTTCTGGCTCGTCCGCCTCGCCGCGCTCGCGCTCGGGCACGTCGGCTGGCGCAACGAGGGCTGGGGGACCGGCAGCGGCTCGGCTGGCGTCGTCGGCAGCGCCCTCGGGGTTGGGCTCGCCGTCGCACGCGGGCTCGGAGAGGCCAGGGTCGACCGCGCTTGATTGGCACTCCCACTCCGACCCCGGACCCCTGTCGGCTCTCAAACTCCCTGTGCTTCTTCTCTCGCTCTCTATAGTGCCCCGTTCCCTTTTGTCCCCCTTGACCTGTCTTGATAGCCTGCCGTTGCCACGTCTCTTGTTCCCCCCCTTCTCCACCTTCCCTCCCGCCGTCGTCCCTGATACCCCGCCCGACTGGATCTCGCCCTTAGGTCAGCGTGCACCCCGCTTCGTCTGCATCTCTCATGTCTGCGCCGCGCCTGCCTGCAGATAGCGCCAACGGACTTGCGAGGGCGGTTGACAGTCTATGTGCTGGGCAGAGAGTTCGCCCCCCCCCCCTCGGCGCCCCGCGCCCCGCCCGCCGGAAAGCGACGCCTGCGTGCGAGCCATGGCGAGGCGTGGCCCGTCGTTCGGAAGGCGCTTGCCGATTAAGATTTCCTTCTTTTCCCTTTTGATAGAGCAGGTGCAGGCATGAGCTGATAAGGGGGGCGAGGAGGGAGAGGGGAAAGGAGAGGAGGGACCGATCTATTGCTCGGGGGGAGCGAGGAAGGGGTTCTCGATCTCTGCGCGATGGGGGTGGGGGGGTCGGCAGAGGCGGGTCCGCACGAGCAGGGGGAAGAAAATGACAAAGGTGGATCAAGCGTAAGATGCAGAGGGCCGTCAGCTGTGCAGGCCTGGCGGGAGGTATGCAAGCAGGGAAGACGAGAGAGACGAGACGAGACGCACCCTCGGAGCCGTCGACAGGACTTATGAGCACGATCGTCGGCCCGCGCAAGACAGTCAAGCCGAGCGTCCGCGTCCTCGCCACCGGCACTGTGACCATTGAGCCAGCCGCACAGGTAATAAGGTCAGCATGGCTGAGGACGGCCTGCAGGGATGGCGAGCTCAAGACTCGGGACTCGGGCGAGAGGAGAGGAGAGCAGGGGACGCACCAGTGACCTCCTCCTCAACGTCGTCCAGCACGAGGTTCAGCAGCTGGTCGTACCCCTTGAGCATACCCGTCACTGCAGCACGGCAGACCAGTAGCGCGTCGAGACTCGTATCAGCTCGTGAGGGAAGGTTGAGCTCGGGGAGGGAGAGCCCGAGGCAACGAGGAGAGAAAGAGGGCTCGAGAGCTGGGGCCGGGCAGTCCAGCTCGACGCTCAACGCGGCCCATCCCTTGCCCTCTCTTCACTCGCCCACCACAGCTCCCGCAAAGACGACGCACCCTCTCGTCCACCAGTGAACTTGACCCGGATGCGCTGGTCGACAAACTTGCCGAGGTCGAGGATCGCCTCGCGCTTAGGCTTCTCTGCGCCGGCCGCGCCGCCGCCGCGCCCGCCTCGACCAGAGGGGCCGCCGCGTCCGCGGGAGGATTGGCCTCGGCCCTGCGTGCAAGGGCAGCTGGGTCAGCACGGCAGCGAGCGAGGGGGTGATGACAAGCTCAGAAGTAGGACAAGACGCACTCGATCAGACATGATGTGTTGCTAGAGGAAAGGAATGAGCGGAAGGCAGGCAGGGCAAAGGGACGAGGTCGGTGTTGGGCGGCAGGCGTACATGGGCCAGCAAGGCCGAGAGCTCTTTGCGACCCCTCAAACGACGACGTGCCTCCCCGCCTCCCCTACCTCCTCTCCGATCTCGATCAGACAGAGGCGATCCCAATGCAGGACCCACGGTTCGAGGTCTTTCGTGTGCCAGGCATCGCGGAGGCCGTCTACTACATTCACGACTTCATCAGCGAGGCCGAGGAGGATCATCTCGTCAAGAAGGTGAGCCCGCCCGCGCGCGGCCTCGCTGACGTCGTCGGTCGGCAGGGCGCTTGCGGCTTCTTTGACGTTGGCCGCTCAGGGCTGACATCTCGCACGCGGACTCGATTGGCGAACAGATCAGCGAGAGCCCGCTGCCGAAATGGCAGACGGTGCCGACTGGACGAAGGTGAGCTGCTGCTGCTGCTGCAGAGGTGCTGGCGGCCTGTCGCGGTGGAGGGCTTCTGCCGGTGCCGCCCTGCTCGATCCAGAAAGCTGACGATCGGTCTGCGCGTCTCTCTCTCTCTCGCGGTCGCTCAGGCTGCAATACTGGGGTGCGTCTGCTTGATATCTAGCTGGAAGCTTGCTTGAGCTCTGTGCTATCTCTTTGCTGACGCTCCTGCCCGGCCTCTGGCACTCGCGCGCGCGCAGGCGGCGCCCTTACGAAGAACAACGCCCTCATCCCCGAGCCGTTGCCGCCCTACTTCGCTTCCTTGTGCGTTGCCTCGCCTTGCGCTGGGTACTAGAGATGTCCTCCACTGTTCATGCGCCTGACTGAGCTCCTCGCTCTCGCTCGCCCCTCCTGGTCGCCAGTCCCAATCTCGTCCAGCGCGTCAAGGACACGGGTGCCTTCGTCGATAGCAAAGCCGGCGAACCCAACCAGGTCCTTGTCAACGAGTGCGCGTTTCTACCGTTCCTCTGCGCCCCTGTCAGATACGATCGTCCGAGGCTCATGCCATTCTTCACGACTGCGTGTCTGCAGGTACCTGCCAGGACAGGGAATAGACCCGCATACAGGTCTGCCCTCCCTCTGCCTCGACTCTTGCGGGGTTCAAAGTGGTCGTCCTTGATTTCTGCTGATTTGATCCTTGTCTCTCCCTCGCGGTGTCCCAGCAGACGGGCCAGCGTACTTTCCAGCGACGGCGACGGTCTCGCTCCTGTGGCCGACCATCCTGCTCATCCATCCGCCTGGCGCGCCTCCCGCTTCAAACGACAGCCAAGAAGGCGACGACCTACCATCAACATCAGATCCATCGCCCGAACCGATCCCCATCGTCCTCGAGCCGCGGTCGCTGCTGCTGCTGACGGGCGAGGCCTACTCAAATTGGAAGCACGAGATCTTGCACACAGCGGTCGACGACTTTGGCGCGCTCCGAGGCCGATGCGTCAACTCTGGTTTGCTGGGCGGTCCGCGCCTACGTGAGCTCGTGCGCCCGTCGACTGAGGGACAGGAGGGCGCCGAGGTGCGCGAGCAGGGCGAGGTTCCGCGCCAGAAGCGGCTCAGTCTGACGCTTCGCAGCGTCGAAAAGGTTGTCAAGGGGTTGACGCTCGGCGGGCGGCGGCCATGAACCGGATGATCTCAAGTTCCAATACCAGAAAGACAGGATGCCATGATTGTTGAGAAGCCCATATCGTCATTGGCGTCAAGTGCGGCCAGGGTTCGGCGACGAACAACTCCGGCGCGCGAGAGGCAAACGAGGCGGGCGGGCGTCGATCGGGCGCGCGCCGATGATGAACCCTGCCTCGAGCCGATCCGAGAGGATTCACATGGCCGGTCCCCTTGCAGCACAACAACGACATCCTCCTTCCCATCCCTTTCGCCGGCAGTCTCCTCCTCCTCCTCCTCTTCCTCCTCCAGCTAAGCTCCAGCCATGTCGTCCGAGAAGTCAAAGAAGCCGACCGCGATCGTCGTCGGTGCGTCTCGCGAGCTTCCTTCTCCCGTTGGGCGGGGATGGCGTCTCGGCCATCGCTGAACCTCATCGCCGTCTGTCCCTTTCCCGCTGCGGCCCTACCGGACATCAGGATGCGGTGTGGGTGGCATCGCGACGGCTGCACGACTCGCGCAAGCCGGGTTCGAGGTGACCGTATACGAGAAGGTGGGCCTCTCGCTTCGCCGATGAGCCAGAGTCGTCCAGACGGGCGACGCCAGACCCTCACGCCCAAGTGCTGACCCTTGTGCTTCACTTGCCTCGGCCTCGCCATCTCTGCTCGCCAGAACGACTACTCGGGCGGTCGATGCTCGCTCATCGAGCAGGATGGCTACGTACGTCGTGCTCTCGCTTCTCCGATCTGGCCGCTCTGGGCCGACGAGCTGGCTGCCCCTAGCTGACGCTGCCTCGGGCTGCGCCTCCCGCGATCGCCCGCCGTCGATGGACAGCGATTCGACCAGGTTCGTTTGTCCAGCGATTCTCCACGTCGCCCAACCCATCGACGACGACCGAGAGCTCGAAAGCTGACTTGTGAATCTCGCATGGCACCGCTTCTTGCAGGGTCCCTCGCTGCTGCTGCTACCAGACCTCTTCCGGCAGACGTACGAGGATCTCGGCGAGCGCATGGAGGACCACCTCGACCTAGTCAAGTGTGCGTGGCCGCCGCCTCGATTGGCCCTCCCCTGATGCTTATACGGACTGTTGACACCCTTCGCCCGCAACGACTTTTGATGCAGGCGAGCCCAATTACCGGGTCCACTTCCATGATGACGAGGTCTTTGAGCTGTCGACCGACCTGACGCGCCTCAAGCGCGAGGTCGAGCGCTTTGAGGGCAAGGACGGCTTCGCTGGCTTCCTCGCGTTCCTGCATGAGGTGCGGTCCTTAGTTTTCCTCCGATCTGCTCGACCGATTTCATCGCGCTGACATCTCAACAATCATCAAGGCGCACGAGCACTACGAGCAGGCCATCATCCACGTTCTGCAGAAGAACTTTCCGTACATCTTGTGCGCGCTCCGGCCGTCGTTCCTGCGCGAAGTCCTTCGCCTGCACCCTTTCGAGGTTAGTCTATCCTCGCTGCGCTCCATCACCCATCCGTCTCCCTGTTTGCCTGACGCCGTTATCAAATATCTTCTCGCAGAGCATCTGGACGCGCGCGTCGCGCCACTTCAAGACCGAGCGTCTGCGCCGCGTCTTTTCGTTCGCGACCATGTACATGGTGCGTTTGTCGGTTCCCTCTTTCGAACCCGCGTCGCGAGCTGACAATCGCCCCGCGGTCCTCTTCCACTGCAGGGCATGTCGCCGTACGACGCGCCGGGGACCTACTCGCTCCTGCAGTATACCGAGTTGACCGAGGGCATCTGGTACCCACGCGGCGGCTTCTGGCAGTAAGTCCAGCTCGCTGGTGTCGCTCATCCTGCCCATAGATCTCACGTCTGACAAGCATCCCGGTTTGCCACGCTCCGCAGGGTCCCGTCGACGCTGCTCAAGATCCTCAACGAGAAGTTCCCCGACACGACTGTCCGCTTCAACGCGCCCGTGTCCAAGGTGCTGCTGTCGCCGAAGCGCGACCGCGCCGTCGGCGTCCGGCTCGAATCGGGCGAGGAGCACCGGGCCGATGTCGTCGTCGTCAACGCTGACCTCGTCTACGCCGCCGAGAACCTGCTTGACGATGGTGAGGCCGGCGTCAAGCGCAACGTCGCGCTCGAGAAGGCCGCGGGCGAGCTCAAGGGCAGCTGCTCGTCCATCTCGCTGTACTGGGGCATGTCCAAGAAAATCAAGGGCCTGACCGGTCACAGTGAGTCTCTCCTACCTCGCCTCAGATGCAGCCCGAAGACTGACGGTCGCGCCACGTCTCTCAGACATCTTCCTCGCTGAGGACTACCGCGGCTCATTCGACGACATCTTCGAGAAGCACGGCATGCCGAGCGACTTGTCTATCTACGTCCACTTCCCGACGGCGATGGACCCGTCTTGCGCGCCCGAGGGCAAGGATACGCTGACGGTACTTGTCGTGCGTCGCCGGTTTTACCTCTTTCCCAAGCGAATCCATCGCTGATCGCTGAAAATGCCCCTAACCCCTCCTGCAGCCCTGCGGACACATCGACCCGGCCAACCCGCAAGATTGGAACGAGTACACGTCGCGCGCACGCCGGCTCGTTATCGAGCTCCTGTCCAAGAAGTGCGAGGAGCCCGACTTTGAGTCGCTCATCGCGACCGAGAAGATCCACAACGCTGAGACGTGGCAGAAGGAGTTCAACCTCGACAGGGGCTCGGTGCGTATTTGCTCTTGCCCCGTGTTCGCTGCCTTTGCGTGCAAAGCTGACGACGGACTGCGACGGACATCAGATCTTGGGTCTCGCCCACAACTTCCTGCAGGTGCTCGGCTTCCGACCGACGACAGCCCACCCGAGTGCGTATGGCATTATGCCTCTGGAAGCCTCTGGCCGCGGACGCAGGCAGATCGCATCGCTGACTGTTGCCATTCTGTCTCGCTCGCGCTCGCAGCAATCAACAAGCTGTTCTTTGTCGGCGCCTCGACCCATCCCGGCACTGGAGTGCCCATCGTGCTGGTGCGCAACGATCCGGTGCTTATGTCTCCTCTACCGCGAGCGATATATCTGACTGATTCGCTCCTCCTCCGCTCTCAATCGCCTCACCTTGCAGGCCGGCGCCAAGTTGACGGCGACGCAGGTCATGCAGGACTTTGGCATCGCGCCGCCGCCGCTTGGCCCGTCGACGATGACGAGCACCAAGGAGCCGTACGGCACGCGCCAGAACCGCAACTCGCCGCTCGACGTGCTTCAGCCGCGCCTGTTCTGGGACCTCGAGCGCTATGTCGCCGTCGTCCTCGGCACCGTCGTCGCCTTCGCTCTTTACCGCCTGCTCAACGTCCTCGCCGCCCACAACCTCTTCTAGATGCGCGTGATGCGCAAACTGCCTGTACTTAGACCCCTCTCATGCCCCCGGCGTTCCCGCCCTGTCCCGACTGCTTCTTTCATGACCGTCCAATCTCGCTGCTCAGTCCCGCAAGTGCGGGCTGCCTTCGCCAGTGAAGGTTGCGTCCAAAGAAGCATGGAAAGTACGGAAGAAGATAGCGGGGAACGATTGCGCGGGTTGACCGAGGACTAGATACAGGAGGATAGTTGCGTTGCAGTTGCTACAGCATGCTCCGAGGGAGTGAAAAGAGGAAAGAAGGGGGCAGGGGCTACCAAGCAAGAAAAGGGAAGGGGAAAGCAAGACTTTGTGGCTTGAAGAGAAGAGAGAAGGAGGCTCAGACCTGGAGAGGCAACTCGTCGTCAGCATCTTGGGCCGGGACAGCAAGCGGCCAGTCAAAGAAGGCGCACCTCGATCGTGACCGAGACGGGCAGGTCGCGCGAGTCGCGGCCGACAGAGAAGGTGTACTCGCCCGAAGGGACGGTCCAGGTCTGGCGGTCAACGTCCCAGACGGCGAGGTCCTTGGCGCGGACGGGGAACGTGAGCGTCTGCGACTTGCCGGCCTTGTACATCTCCTTGCAGAACCCTCGCAGGTTGGATCGCGGCTGGTCGGTGACCGACGACGGCCATGTCATGTACTGGAGGCGAAAGGGAGGAGATATGTCAGCGCCTGTACTAGAATGGGAAAGA
The DNA here is from genome assembly GCA_014825535.1 of Cystofilobasidium bisporidii. Lineage (NCBI taxonomy): Eukaryota > Fungi > Basidiomycota > Tremellomycetes > Cystofilobasidiales > Cystofilobasidiaceae > Cystofilobasidium > Cystofilobasidium bisporidii. Next base: position 161,620 of record MVAK01000020.1, read on the forward strand.
GAAAGAAAGCGACGACGCGCACCATCTGAGCGACCTCGGCCGCGTCGATGTCGCCAGTGTTCTCGACGGTGACGCCGACGGTGTAAAGGATGTCGTACAGGCCGCCCTCACCGTCGAAGGGCTCGTTCGTGAGCTGCTTGTAGTCGACGTCGGCGGAAGGGGTCGACTCGACCGTGGCGTCCGTGTAGTCGAAGGTCGAATATGAGAGACCGAAGCCGAAGGGGTATCGCGGGGTGATGTCCTGGGCATCGAACCACTGCGGGAGCGGGCAAAGGAGACTATGTCAGCTCGCGCTCTGGTAGCCCAGGCAAGAGAGGCGGGGAACGCACCTTGTAGTCAATGAAGACGCCCTCCGTGAAGTTAGCGACGGGCTGAGCAACGTCGGCCGTGATGACTCCCTGAGCCCCTCCGGGGTAGTCGGAGATGTTCTTGCCAACGGTGAAGGGAAGCTTGCCAGACGGGGAGACGTCGCCAAAGAGCACCGAAGCAATGGCAGCTCCAGACTCCTGTCCAGGATAGTACGCAAAGACGATGGCGGTGACGTTCTCGTTGTCGGCCCAGGCCTCCATGTCGACCGTCTGGCCACTGTGGATGACGACGATGGTATCCGAGCAATTGGAAGCGACCCGGTTGATGAGGTCGTCGCCGTTGTGCGCGAGCTTGAGGTCCGCACGGTCGGTGCCTGATTGGAAGGCGGGGGAATCAGTCCTCCGACAGGATGGTGCGGGCGAGAACAAAGGATGGGCGAGCCGACTCACCCTCAGCCTGGAAAGCTGAGCCAAAGACGATGCACTTGTCGGCAATCGTCGCGACGTTGTCGATGTAGGTGTAGTGCTGCTCGTCGGTCGCGAGCGAGTAGTCGACCGTGATGCCGGAGTGGCGCGCGCGCTCGGAGATGCCCTCGAGCGGCGAGATGACGTACGGAGGCAGGCCGGCGCCGGAACCACCGCCGACAGTGACGGTGCCGTTTCCGACGGGCTTGGGGTCGCTGGTCGAAGCGCCAATGATGCCAGAGGACGCGGCGGGCTCGTCGTAGCAGGTGTTGGCGCCACCACAGCCGGTCAGGCCGTACTCGGGTGCGCCAGCGTCATCGCCAAAGACGGCGATGCGCAGCGTCGAGTTGTCGGCGATTGGCAGGCCAAGCGAAGCCATGTCAGAGTTCTTGAGGAGGCTGCAGAGTGGGTCGACGGTAGCGCGCGGCCAGGTCAGCGGCAAGCCCGCTCAAAGCCAGAAGACAAGAGATCGACTTACGTAGCCGACTCCTCGCCGATCTTCTTGACAATCTTCCAGTGGTCGCGCTGGACATTGTTGTTGACGTTGATGCCGTACGGACCGATTTTCTCGAGCGATCCCTGGTCAAACATCACTTCGGGGTAGTCCGAGGTGTCCTGGCCGAGGGCAAAGTGAGGGGTGAGGATGCGCAGGGCCATGTCGGCCAGGCGGTCCGCGCTAAACGATCCAGCCTGGGTGAGGTTGGTGAGCTCTTCGCCGAAGAAGGCGCCGAGCAGGCCGCCGTATCCCGTTCCGGGCATGGAGCTGTCGAGGCCGTAAGCGGCAGAACGCTCGGTGTGCCAGGTTCCTCCCCCTGTGGGTCGGTCGATCGAAGAGGAAGGCGCGTGTCAGCCAGCGCGCGGCCTCAAAGGCGCTTAGCAGAACAGGCGATGGCAAGACGCACAGTCAGACACGACAAAGCTGAAGGAGAAAGGGGTGTGGGGGGTGGGAGGAAAGTCTGTCAGGTCCAAGATCGTTTCATTGCGCGCTGATGACCGGCTGCGAGACAACGTACCCCTGGAAGTTCAGCTCGTCCTTGAGGAGCTTGTTCTGAATGTGGTCGTTCTCGCACGCGTGCTCGCCGTTGACAGCGTTGTAGGCGCACATGACACTGGACGTTCCAGCGCGGACACTCTCAGCAAAGCCGGGCAGGTAGAGCTCGTGCATCGTCTGCGAGAGAAGAGGAAGGAGCAGTGCGTCAGTACGGAAGCGCGCGCGGGGCGTGCAGCCGCGACAAGACAAACCTTGTCGTCGACGATCGAGTCGATCTGCTGGTAGAGCGCCGTCTTGTTCTCGAGATTGGGCGTAAGGTACAGGTCGCGGTACGACTCTTGCTCGTACGCGATGAAGTGCTTGGCGCACGACATGACACCGGCATCCTGGATTCCGTAGATGGTGAGCTTCGAGGCAACGCCGTTGAAGTAGACATCCGGTGCCCAGCCCTCCCAGTTTCTTCCCATGAGGGGCGAGCGACCGAGTGGCCCGCCGGTTACGGGCGACAGGGCGAGCTCGACGCCTGTAGCAGAGAGTAGAGAGAGGGAAAGCTCAGCGACTGGCAGTCTCGAAAGACGAGAACGACGACAACAGATGGGGCGCGACGCACCTTTGTCCTTGAACTCCTCGCCCATGGCCTTGCCGCGAGCATATATGCTGTCGACGTCAGAAAAGCAACTTGTCAGTCGGAGGCCGCGCATCCAGCGGGCAAATAGCAGGCAGGCGCGCACAGGTCGTGGTCCCAGGTAGCAGCCGTCGTGACACCGGAGGGGAACTGGGTGACGCCGAGGACCGGTCGAGGGCTGCAGTGAGAGAGAGGAGTCAGCCAAGGGTCGTATGAAAGGCGCGCGACGGGCAGGATGAGAGGACAAGGGCGCACCCGACGGGGCCGTCGGTGAAGCAGAGTGATTTGACACCGAGGCGCTCGACGGTGCCGGTATTGCCGCTGCAGAATCAAGGATGGAGAGGCATGATCAGATTTGAGAGAAGGCAGACTAGAAAGAAGGCAGACTAGAAAGAAAGGAGAGCTGGGAACGCACGCGCAGGGGCCTGGGAAGCCCGAGGTGATGTTGACCTGCTCCTCAACCGTCATCTGGTCGACGAGCGCCTTGGCCTTCGCAAAGGCGTCGGCCCAAGCGACACCACCCGTGGCGATGGGCGACGTGAAGTTCTCGGGGACGGGAGGGGCGGCATGGTGGTCGGTGACGTTGAGGCCGGAGTCGGCCGACTGTCGGGGGAAGAGGAAGGGGGTGGCCGAGGTCGCGTCGGCGAGGTACGTCGCAAAGGCGACGACCAAGAGAGGTGAGAAGCGCATTCTTGCTTGAGGAGTGTGGGGAGGAAGGGAGAGAGAGGGCTGCAGAAGACAAAGCGGGAAGGGCGGCCTCTCAACATGCCGACTTTATACAGTCCACAGCTCACCTCCCCTTTCCTCTTTCCTGCCCGAGCGTGCATGCCTGCACCCGGGTCTAGGTCACAAAGCAAGCACAGAGCGGTCCGATGACCCGCGACTCAGTCCGACGTCGGTCATTCGCGCATACCTGCGTCGCGCCTCGGTGGAGTGATGAGCCATGACCAAGGGGGAAGGCGCACCGGGCAGAGAGACTCGGCCTCCTTTAGCTCGCAAGCATTGTGGAGGCTTGGGCTGCGGAGAATGGCCGAGCCGGCGGTAGATGGCCGGTCAGCTGATGATCAGCCAGGGGAAGGAGGAGGCACAGGGCGTCGCGAGGGCCAGCATCGTAGATGCCCTACTCTGAGCCAGGTCAGTCGCGCACCTGCACGTGCAGTTCCTCGACGGCGATATGAACAACCGCAAGGGGGCCGTCTGGTACCCCGGTCTGTCCCCGGTTGGATGGAAGAGGGAGCGCCGCGTCTGCTCGTGTGGGGACGAGGGAAGGATGGTCGGCGTTTTGAGAGGGGGTTGGTCGGTGGCGTTGGCAACGAGGAGGTCGGAGCTCGAGTCCAGCCGCGCGGTTCGAGCAGGTTGCGCCCGGTTGACCCTACAGCGAGGTCGTGGCAAAGGGTGTCGACACGGTTAACGGAGTGGAGGGGTACCGAGAAGGAGATCGGCGTCGGTCAAGCAGTCAGGAGCGCCGCAAGGGCGGCCGGCCAGCTGGGAGGGTGCACGGCTATGAGCGATACAGCGCGAGGGCTGGGTCAGGCATGATTTGAGGGGGGGGGGGGGGGGGGCTGGAGGGTCAGTAAACAAGCCAGGGGTCAGCGTCAGCTCAAGCTCGCTCTCGATGCCGGACGACGTCGAGCGAGCGGGCCTTTCGACGCCAGCTTGCTCAGTCGACAGACGTCCAGGCTAGGTGTACTGGGCCGCACCTACCGGAGCTCTCCTCAAGCCCATCGCCTGCTTCCGGGTGGAAAGCTAGGTGTCGAGCAGCTCGCTGGCTCGGGCGACGCCGGCGCGCCCGGCAGCTCACTACTCCGAGTCACACGCTGGTATTCAGCGCCAGCCTCGGCCGGTGGAGGACAGCAGGAGGAGTCCTGCCGGCTGCGGATGGCTGTAGACCCTCTCGGCCAGGGGCGGTTGGTGTGGATCAGGGTCAGCGTTAGAGACAGCTGGGCCACCTCGTAGATAGGCGTCGGATCAAGCCAGCGAGAACCCGCACGAGGGAAGAAAGGGGTCCCTGCCCAGTTTTGCCCAGTAAGTACTCTTGTGATTACGGCATCCATCACGTTGCGTCTAGGAGTACAACCACACAAGCCGCCCCAGTTGTTCCTCAGTCACTCACACGTCTGTCGAACCTCTCTGCCAGGTGTGCGCTCCATCCCTAGTGTAGCCTGCCCTCTGCTATGCTCAGTCACTCACATGTCGGTCGCACCTCTGTGTCAGGTCGACCCGAGTGTTCTCATCAAGCACCTGTGGCTGCTGCGCCGTGCGTCCGACTTGCAGATGCACAGGCGAGATTTTGGGCGGTGGCTGGCCTCCACTCGCCCTCGTCCGCAGGCAGGCAGGGCAACGACCCCACTCACTCCTGAGCTCTCGCACCCTTCTCCTCTACTCGTCCTCTCACTCGCTCGCCCCACCATGAAGCTCGACGCAACCGACCTTCGGTACCTGACGGCCGACGAATTCCGCATCCTGACCGCCGTGCGTCTCAGCACTCGCCCTGCCATAGCTACGCTACGGGCCCGAGCTCGACTGGGCTGAGCTGACCTCTGTTACTGCTTTCCCTCTTGCTTGCCTGCGCTTGGCTCGCCCATCTTCGCCAGACCGAGATGGGCTCGAAGAATCACGAGGTTGTGCCGGCGTCCCTCATCGCGAGCATCTCGGGCATCCGGAGCGGTATCGGCAACAAGCTCATGGGTCAGCTGGCCAAGAGGAATCTGATCGCCCGCGTGCAGAACATCAAGTGTGCGTCCGAAGCCTCTGCCCGTCTGGGCTTGCTCGCACAGGAATTGCTTCCCAAGGTGGCCTTCATTAATGTCGCTGACTCCTTCAAACCTCCCGCGGACTTGCGCTCGCCAGACGACGGCTACCGGCTGACCTATGGAGGCTACGACTACCTCGCCATGCGCGCCATGACGAAGCGCGACTCGCTCGCGGCCGTTGGCAACCAGATTGGTGTCGGCAAGGAGAGCGACATCTACATCACTCAGGACAAGGAGGGCATCTCGCAATGCTTGAAGCTGCATCGGTGCGTCCTGCCAGGCTTGCTGAACTCTTGTCCTCGCGGCCGTCCCAGAGTCTGCGTCTGACGTGCGACCCTCTCCGGACCGACAGTCTCGGTCGTATCTCGTTCCGAGCCATCAAGGAGAAGCGCGACTATATGGGCAAGCGCAAGAGCGCGAGCTGGATGTACATGTCGCGGCTGGCGGCCCACAAGGAGTGGGCGTTCCTCAACGTCCGTCCCATCTCCCTCCGCGCAATGTCGGCGCGCCATTCATCCCCGCTGACTGCTCTCATCCTTCGCGTCGTCGGTCTCACTCAGGTGCTACATGAGGCTGGATTCCCAGTACCGACGCCGATAGATCACTCACGGCACGCGATCCTCATGTCGCTCATTGACGCATACCCGCTCAGGCAGCTGGCCGACCACGACGCGCCAGGCGAGCTCTATGCCGAGCTCATGGCGCTCATCGTCCGCCTCGCCCGCGCTGGCCTCGTTCACGGCGACTTCAACGAATTCAACCTGCTCATCGGCCGCGAGGACGGCGAGGTCGTCGTAATCGACTTTCCGCAGTGTGTGAGCACGAGCCACCCGGACGCCGAGTGGTGCGCTCTCTCGCCCCTCCTCTCTGCCGGCTCTCCAAATTTCCGCAATCGGCGTGCAAGCTGACCTCGGCTCTGTCGCCTTCCTTTTTTGTTGAAGGTTCTTCAACCGCGACGTGGCCTGCATCCGCACATTCTTTCGCCGGCGCTTCCGCTACGAGACGCCCTACTACCCTCGATTCAAGGCGTCGCTGGCCGACGAGTCGGTCACCAAGTTTGAACTCGACGTCGCCGTCGAGGCGAGCGGCTGGGGCGCCAACGACGAGGGCAAGCTGCGCAAACTCATGAGCGAGGAGCAGAAGCACGCGGCCGACGACCGCGAGGCGGCGGGCAGCAGCAGCGAGGACGAGGACGATGACGAGGACAGCGGGGACGAGGACGATGACGACGACGAGGAGGAGGAGGACGACGGCGCAGTCGATGAGGCGGACGAGCGGGGCGAGACCCGCGAGCAGGAGATGGAGCGGCTCGTGCGCGAGGCCAACCAGGAGCAGCCTCCGACGCTCGTGCCGGCGACAGGGTCGGCCGATGACGACGCGGACGAGACGACGGACGACCTGGGACCACTCCCGTCGACGAGCCAAGCCCCGCCATCGCCAACCTCGATGCCGGTCCTCGCCTCGGCCTTCCAAAAGGTATCGTTCACAACGCGTCCAGCCCCGTCGGTCGCGCCCTCCTCCCGGTCGCTCTTGCCCGGATCCGAGGACATCCGGTCGACCGTCGTGACCGAGATGACGCGCTCGCGCGCACAGGCCGCCGCGAAGCACCACTCGCGCGTCGCGCCGGGCAAGATGGGCGGCGCGAAGGGCACCAAGAAGAAGAACGAGGGGAAGGCCCGCCTGATGAAGCAGGAGCGGTCGGGCGCCAACGACGGCTGGTAGCTAGAGCGCCGGCGTGTTGGATCTCGATGTGGGCCCTGATCCACGCCCGCTCGTCCCCCGTGCGCTGCTGCTGCCTGTCGCTCAGCTGTACGGTAGGGTCACCTTCAGGATCAGCTAATACGCATGGAGGAGGGACCTGTTGCTAGTGATCTGAGCAGGCCGTTCCGGGCAGCAGCACGAACAGGGCTGCTGGCCTTGGCTGCGCGCCTTAGCTCACGTGCGCGCCTCCTGCAAGCCCCGCTGCGAGCTTTCAGCCCCGCCTCGCGACGACCCTCCGACCCAAACCTATAAAGGCCGGCTCAGACTAGACGTCCAACCCTCACCCTTGATCCACATGCACCCTCCTTCCGTCACTTGCCCTCTTGTGCTCTTCCTGTCGCCAGCCGCAACGAAGGACGACGCCGTCCGGTACTCGAGCAGACTGGCCAGCCCAGACTGTGCATGGACGGACCCGCAGCTGCCGCACGCTGATTGGCTGAACCGAGATTTCCCGGGCCAGCAGCTCGTCCTGCTCGAGGACTCGCTGGGACGCTGACCGGGGCTGATCGAGCTGTAGACGAAAAGGAGAGGTCGAACGGTGAGGGAAAGGCTCGGGACGTCGCTAGGCACCGCGTCGAGCTGGCGGCTGGCCGGGCGTCCTGATCCTGGTCTGGCGGCAGATGCTGGCAGGATGGACGGTTCGGTGCGGGCGCTTCACCGGATCAAGACCAGGGCAAGATCAAGAGGAGGGAGATGAGCATCGGAAGAGGGATCTCAGCGCCAAAGCTGTCGTTTCTCGCCGGATCCGAGGGTCGGCCAGGCACCCGACGACCAAGACGCAAAGGGGGGTGCGGTCGGACCCCTTCTGCAGGACCCTCGACAGACGAGACCCAATCTGTCCGTCAATTCCTGCTACATCGCCCTTCCCGTTAACAAGCTCAAGATCTCGAGCGCCCTGGATCTGGCCTTGAATTGATGCGCTGTCATCGACGTTGGACGGGCGGTAGAAGAAAGCACGCACATGCACCCTTGCTCCCTCACTCGCCCACGACGACACACCCTCTCCATGCACGCGCGGACGACCCATGACGTACGACACTCGGCTCGGTCGACACTCTCGAATGAGCTCGCCAGGTCCCCTCTGCCGCGGTGCGATGCCGGTCGCTCTCGCCGACGAGCGCGCTTACAAACGGCGCACGGGCGAGGTCGATCCGACTCGAACAGGTCCGAGCGTCAAGTAGGTCCCGGGTGGCGCGCTCCTTCCTTCCCGCCCCCCGTCTCTCTCTCCCTCATCCCTCTAACCATCATCCCTCTCTCCTCATACGCCCACTTCAAACGCTTCCCAGCTATCCTCGCCCGTCGCTTCACCGCACGCACACCCCTACCGCCCGCTCATCCACTGCTACCCCCAATCATGTCTTCTTACCGCTGCCTCACCGCTTCGGCCCCCATCGTGCCCTCGCAGACGCGCACCTGTGCGTCCCGCCCCCTCTCCTGTGCCTGTTACCCTTTCTGGCACCCCCTCCCCACCAACCATCCATTCCTTTCTTTCTCTCTCTGGCTCCCTGCGCAACCATCGCATTAATCCATTCGCGCCGTCCGTCGTCCTCTGAGGCGCTCATTTGAACGTCTTGCTCAACAATCCTCCCCCTCCCGCCCTGTCTCGTGCCTGTACAGATGCCAGCGCTGCTTCTTGCGCCGCCTTCGAGGGCGACCTCGCCAATGCCGCCAACCCGCTCGACCTGCTCGCCAACACGGCCTGCGCCCTCGAAAACCGACCTCTCCTGCGCTCAGTCGACTCTTTCCGCGACATCCGCATCGTCGGCTCTGCTTCTCTCGCCGCCAGGTCGGTCCCGATCGACGAAGAGGACGGCGACGACGACGACGCGATCGACCCCGCCTGCGCCGAGCTGCTCGCGTCGGCCGCCGTCGATGACTTCTCGCCCGCCTTCAAGTCAGCCTTCGCGCCTCTCATCGACGCATCCACCCCGGCCGCCTCTGTCGCACTTCCTCTTCCCGAACCTCGTTCGGCCGTCGTCGGTTATGTCGCACTCGATGCTGTCGTCGCCGGCAGGGTAGGCGGCGCGCCTTTGTCACCCGCAGCCGCCGACGCCAACCCCAACGTGGCGCGCGCCATCAACGACAACATCGCGTCGACCGTCGACGAAGCCTGGTGGAAGGCTCAGCCGGCCGTCGGCCCCATCAACGCTATCGTCGACGAAATTTCCAAGGACAACGACGAGGAGGAGCAGGCCATTGTTGCTGCCGCCGCGACGCTCGCGTCATCTAAGCTTGTCTGGTGGGCGTCCAGCACGGTCAAATCGACCGCCGCCGCTGAGCAGGAGGCCGCGCCCGTCGCCACCGCTCCCTCCCTCCACCTCAAGGCCAACACTGAGCGCGCCTGGTGGAGCGCAAGCTCGGTTGCCAAGGCCGCCCTCGACGATGACGAGCCTACTTCTGCCACTCTCGTCTATGCCGACGAGGAGGCCGGCCCCTGCCCCATCGCCGCGACGGGCATCGCTTCCGAGGTGGTCTGGTGGGCCAGCTCTCGTCAAACACCGTCCGTCTTCGTCGTTGCCGTCGAGGAGCCGTTCAAGGGCGACAGGAAGGTCGCATGCGCCGTCGTCACTGCGGCCGAGGCGGACTCGGACGACAAGCACGGCAGCGACTCCATCACCGAGGCTTCGGACGAGGCGTCGGACGAGGCGCAGTCCTCGACGCCCGTTTCGGAGGTCGCCTGGTGGGCGGCTTCAGCCAAGTCAAAGTTTGCTGCTCCAGTGGCTGTCAAGCAAGAGGAGCAGCGGAAGGTCGCACCTGCCACGTCGATTGCGTCCCTCATCTGCTCGGTCGACACTGGATGCGCCGAATCGTTCAGCTCCAAGTTGGTTCCGCCTCCCCGCCTCCCCGCCGAGGACTCCAGCCTTCCTGCCGCTATTGACCGGCCCCAACGCCGAGGCGGCCTCGCCTTCAAGACCAAATTGGCCTCACTCTCGCGCGCAGCCAAGGCGGCCTGGCGCAAGAGGTTCAGTCGCTCGTCGTCTTTCAAGGTCGTTGCCACCCCCGCCTTCGCTTTCGCTCCTGCCGCCGTTGAGGTCGCCGACGTCTTCACTCGCCCGACGGCCTTCCTCATGTCTGACACGTCGCGCAAGGTGAGCGCCGCCAGCATGACGACCAGCAGCGAGAAGACTTACGCCGAGGCGCGTACGCCGTCGCCGGCCATCGTCGGCGGCGACCACTTCGTCTACGCCTACTCAGCCGGAACGGTATCGGCTCGTAGCCTGCTGCTTGACCGCACTCATGCCAACTCCTACCCAACCGACTGGTACACGCGCGCCGAGGACAAGTCATTCTTCGCCTCGCGCTCTGAGTCGGGCGTCTCACGCGGCCGGCATGAGGTTGCCGGCCTTCGTGGCCGCGCTTCCAGCCCCTTCATGAGCGTCACGGCCACTGGTCGTTTCTGAGTGTACCTCACTCGCTTCTCCCACCCCCGTCCCCTTCTTCTCTCCCCAAAAGATCCTTCCATCCACCACCGAAGTCCTTCCACAAAACGGCCGCCGCGCCGGACTCTCGCCTTTTCGTCTGCCTATCCGTCTGTCTGGTTCTCTTCTGGTTTTGCCCTTCTAAGAGCCCCATTAGGGGACTCTCAGTAGTTTCACCCTCGCGGCACGACCTCCCGTGCCTCAATTCTCCTGTTCGAGTCTCTCACTGCCCGCTCGTCTCGTAACGTAGGGGCCCCTTGAGGGCCAACTAACATACCCCCCACACCCAAAGCACTACCCCCAACATCGAAGCACTACCCCGGCGCTCGCGCCCCGTACCCCACTCTTCGTCTCTGTCTCAGACTTTTGCTACTGTCTATCGCCTATCTCTTGTCCTTTCCTGTCCTAATTGTCTATCGCTCTGTCTATCGCTGCCCCTGCCTGCGCCTGCCTCGACTTCTCTGATGATCAGCCGACTGCCTTCTCGTTTGCGCGCGCGGAACTCTTCAACAGCAGCCCGCGGACGGGAGAACGAGACGAGCCTCGAGCATAAGCAGAGGGAAAGGCGCGCATTCCGATCCGCGACCGTCGCCCACTACCGCTCTGCGCCACTACGCAGACTTGGCCGAGTACTTGTGAACGCACTCGAGGTACCAGCGCATGTCCTCCGGGCTGACGCCGGGGGTGATGCCGTGGCCAAGGTTGGAGATCCAGCCCTTGGGACCCTTGCCCTCGCGGCCGGCGAGGAAGCCGGCGCACACACGCTTGACTTCGGCCTCGATGCCGTCCCGACCGCCGTACAGGCACACGGGGTCGGCGTTGCCCTGCAACGCCACCTTGCCGCCGGTCGCGGCCTTGGCCTCCTCCGGAGTGATGCACCAGTCGATGGCGAGGACGTCAAAGGCGTCCGTCGACGACAGGAGCGAGAGAGACGAAGCCGCGCCCTTGGCAAAGAGGATGATGGGCGGCGGCGTCAGGCCAAGCGCCGTCAGCTTCTCTCGGTAGATCTTGGAGATCTTGACCAGCGGCGGGTAGGCGAACGTCGCGAAGTGGTACGGCGTGAGCTCGCCGGCCCACGAGTCGAAGATCTGGACGATCTGCGGGATGCAGGCAAGGCGCAACGAGGCGGCAAGAACTTCAGCAAGCCGCAGAACGGGGAAGGGAGGTCAAAGGGAAGAGCTTGACAACCGACCTGCGCTCCAGCCTTGACCTGGCCGACGAGGAAGTCGGCGCAGACGACGGCGGTTCGGTCCAGCAGCTCGTGCGCGGCCTCGGGATACTTGTGCAGCCACGTCTTGGACTCCTGCCACGTCTTGGTCCCGCCACCCTCGACCATGTATGCCATGAGCGTCCACGGCGCACCACAGAAGCCGATCAGCGGCACCTCGCCCTTGAGCCCGTGCCGCGTCTTGGTGAGCGCCTCGAAGACGTAGCCGAGCGTTGCGTCGACGTCGACGTCCTTGACGAGGCGGGCGAGGTCGGCTGGCTCGCGGATCGGCGCGGGCAGATGCGGTCCGGGGATCATCTCGACCGTGAGGCCCAGAGCCTGGGGGATGACGAGGCTGGAGGGCGCACGGAAGGAGCGGATGGGGGCAAGGAGGTGGGGGTGGGGGGGGGGTGGGGGGCAAATGTCGTTAGTGACGGCACACCAGTCGACCACGTGGACCCGCGAGCGAGCTCGAGCGCATCGAGACGTACATGTCGGAGCTTAGAGCGAAGGGGACACCGTACGAGGCCGCGGAGCAAGTCAGCGCACGCGAAGCAGGAACGGGACGCGAACGCGCGGAGTGAGGCCGCACAAGATGATGGCGGCGTCAAGCAGGCCAGAATAGCGTCGGATCGGCTGAAGCGTGATCTCAGATGCGATGTCGGGAGTCTGGCAGCACTCGAAGAAAGAGTGCTCCTTGCGGACGGCCTGAAACTCTGACAGGGGCAGGAGAGCAGCAGGTCGCACATAAGTGGTGAGAGGGAGGGTGCACATGGGTTGCGGATATGAGCCTGGGTGGTTGCCTTCAGGAGGAGTGAGAACCAAGGGACGAACCAGGAAGGTAGCGGCCAGCCTGGCGCATGACCCATGCCGGTGCGCGTTCCGTCTCCTCGCCTGTACGAGGAGCAAGGAAGCAGCGAAAGACGGTGGTCAGCCTCGTCGTTGGGTCCGTTGCCGACAACCCGCTGCTCAGCCCACTGGTGGACCGCAGCGGCGGCGGGGCTTCGGAGGGCGCGCGACCGGGCAGTATCAAACGCACCTTTTGCTGCGCGCAGGAGCAGGTCGTTCTTGAGCTCCGGGAAGCCCGTCTGGATCTCGTACGACGGCATGGCTGGTGTATGTAGAGGTAGTGGTTGAGGTCGAAGGCGTTGGTCCTGCTGCTGCTGCCCTTCGCTCGTCCTCCGCGCTGGGCCCTTTTTCGCGCGGGCGGGCGGCAGCGGCGGCTTGCCGACCTGGTCGCTGCTGCCCCTCCGACCGTCACAACTTCTGACTGTTTTCCTCGACAGCAGCTCGACCCGACTACTACTCTTGCTTTCCCGACCATGCCTCCTGGACCCGCCATGCAGATGCCCGCCGGAGCGGCGCCCTCGACCTGGGACAAGGGTGCGTGACCCTTCAGGCTCGCGGTCGAGCTTGGCTCGCGCTGTGTTCGCCCTCCACCTTGCCTCTGGGCTGACCCCTGCTCTTCCTGCCGACCTGATTGGTGCCCTTGTCAGTCAAGATGGGCGCGACGATGGGCGTGAGTCCGAGTCACCTAAGTCTGCTTGTCCTGATTACTGAAGCGCTGATTTATATCATCTCCTTGTTCGTCGCAGACTGTCGTCGGGCTGTCCATGGGTTTCATCTTTGGCTCCTTCACCGTGCTCTCGTGGGTCCCTCTCCTGCTGGACCTTTCGGCTGGTCTCTGCGAGCTGGGCTGGACGCTGAACTCCTTGCCTCCGCCTGATGCTCAGGGGCGGCGCTGGACCCAAGGGCCCGCTGCACACCATGTCCAAGTACATGCTGTCTTCGGCGGGCACGTTCGGCTTCTTCATGTGCGTCCCCTCTTTCTCCTTTAAACCTCGTGCTTCAGCTGTTGCTCCTGTTGCTGACACCGATTGCGCAACCGCTGTCGATTGTCCCAGGGGCGTCGGATCGGTCGTCCGAGGCGACGGCGCGACGACGTCGATCACGCAGGCGTTCCGCGAGGACCGGCTCATGCGCTTCCGGATCGCGAGCGAGCGCGAGGGCCAGGAGTGGCTCAAGCAGCAGCGTCGCAGCTGAGCTCAGAGCCGTTGGTTGACCGTGCGAGGGATCCGGCCCAGCGGTTGGTCCCCGGTCTTATGGGAGAGGGGCGGGAAGCCGGAGCTGCGACTGCTCTGCTTCTGCGTCGTCAGGGAGAAAGGCTCGAGGACGGCGCTCCTTCCTCCGAGACGCCGCGCGCTGGTTGGCGAGGTCGGCTCTCGGCGACGGCGTGTACTTCTATCATGGGTCTCCCCTATCGCCTTCCTTGATTGCGCGGAAGATTGAGAGGGTAGCACAACAGACATGATCTACCTCCCCCCCCCTCCCCTCCTCCGTCGTCAAGCCCACATCCACACTGACGCGCGCCCCGTCTCAGCTCGTCAACGACGTCGCGACCGGTCCGTCGTCGGTCCTGCTGACCTTGGCCACCGTCGCGTAATCAACTGCGCCGGCGTTCGCATCCTCGCCGTCGGCCGCGTCACCCTGGTCGTCGTCCTCGTCGTCCTCGTCGGGGTCGTCGGCCGCCATCTCGGCCGCAATCTCCCTTGACAGCAGCTCCTCCGCCCCCGCGCCGGCGCCGTCGGTCCCGTTGGCGGCCGTCGCGGCCGACCGCCGGCGCTCTTGCTTGAGCTTTTTGAGCACGCGGTGCGAAAAGTCCTTGGTAAACTTCTTGATCTTGGCCGCCTTCTCCTCCGACAGCGGCGGCACCTGCGAGACAGTGATGAACGAGGCGGACTTTTTCTCCTTGGCGACGATTAGCTGGGCGCACTGTCGAACCACGAATTTTGCAAAGGATGGTCAGCACTCCGTTTCGGTGGAAGTGCAGAACCAGCGGAGAGGGAGGCGCACCTGCTTGGCATACTCCTTGAATTGGCCGTGCTCCATCTGGTCGCGGTATTTGGACATGACCTTGACGACGACCTCGCCGACGAGCCCGAGCAGCTTCTTCTCCTTGTGAGCCTCGTTGCCCTTTGGCTCGAGCTTGCCAGACGGCACCCGCTTGCGCTTCTTTTCGCGCTGCTTGCCCTTCTCGAGCCTCGCCTTCTCCGCCGCGGCGCGCTCCTCGGCCAGCTTGGCCGCCTCCCGTTCAGCCTTCTCGGCCGCCTTTCGCTCGGCCTCGGCGTGCGCAGCCGCTGCCTCTGCCAACAGCGAGCTCAGGTCCTTCTTGGGCACGACGACGGGCGTTGGGGCTGGCGGCGGCGTCGGTGTCGGCTGCTGCTGCTGGTAGGACGCGACCGACTGCAGGGCCGGCATCGCGCTGAACGACATGCGCGATGACGATGACGACGCCGTTACCACCGGCCGTTGGAACTCCTTCGCCTTGCCGCCAATGGTGAAAAGTTCTTCTTTGGGCAGGACGGCAGTCGTCGTTGTCCAGGGCGCGACGTACTTGTCGGCCGTCGTTGATGAGCCCGCAGCTGGAGTCCCAGCTTCGTCGTCCCCTTCCGGGACCGTCTTGACCACCTTACGGATGCGGTAGGCCGTCGGCAGCGCCTTCCAGCCCTCGAGCAGCTGCAGCGGGAGGCGGGCGGGACAGTTGGAGCGGGTCAGAGACGTACCGTGAGCACTGGTAATTCAGCGAGGAAAGGCAGCGCACCTTGTGACCGATCTCCTTGACCTCGTCATCCGCGTGCTCGGTCGTAAGCACCTCGCGCACGGGCTCCTCGATGTTGGCGTCCTCGACCTTGTTGCGGTGTGTCAGCGGCCAGACGAGCATCGCCTCGAGAACCTGCGGTCAAAATCAGAACGAGGTCACCATCAGTCTCTTGCACGATGAGATTGTTCGCGGTGAGCTTATGCGAAGAGGTGACGCACGTGCTTGATGACCTCCTTGTCCTCGGGAAACTCCTTCAAAACCGTCTGCATCATGCCGAAGCCGTGCAGGTGCATCATGCGCCGGAGCACGATCGGGTCCTCGGTCATCTGGCAAAGACAGCGGGCGAGTCAGAGGCCAGGACGAGATTGTCAAGGAAGGACAACGACGCGCGGGAACGGACCTTCATCCGCTGGAGGAGGATGCAGAGGACGGCGCGGTTGGACGTGGCTTGCCGGACAGCGGCGACGACCTTTGGCACCTCAGGCTCGGCGATGGAGCGGATGGTCGGCTGCAGGGCGTTGCGAAGAGGCATAGAGGGCAGGATGGATGAGCGTGCGCGCTGCAGCGGCAGCCAAAAAGCGGCAGGTCGGCGACGCACCATGAAGTCCTCGCCTAGCTTCATGCCCTTCTTGCGCTTGTTGCCCTTGAGACCCTTACTCTCGACCTCGTCCGTGATGCCCAACGCTGGCGAAATTCACGCAGCGAGGAGCCAAAGAGGTCAGCAACGTTGCTCTGCGCCTGAGGGAAGAGGCGACGCGAAAGACTGGAGGAGACGGACCGTCGAGGTACAGGTCGTCCATGCCGCCGACGTCCGTTTGCGTCTTACCGCCGATCGAGCCGACACAATTGGGCTCGTCGCAGTAGCAAGGCTGGGCCTCGTGACTGGCAGAAAAGACGAGAAGACGAGCGAGACGAGCGGGCGGTCAGTCGACGAGCCCAGCCGACAGTCCGATGGCCTGATCAAAGGGGGAGGGAAAGGGCAGACACACCCGTAGCGATCAACGTTGTAGTTGAACGTGAGCTCCTCGCCTTGGGCAACGTTGCGCTTGGCGAAGATGCCCATTCGCATGCGCTTGCCGACGACCCACTTTGCGACGTAGCAATTTGGGTTGCAGCTGTGGTTGGCGAACCGGCCAATACCGCCCTTGCGCGTTGCGTCGATGTACTGTGCGGGACGAGGCGGTGGAAGGATCAGCGGGTCGAGCTCGAAAGAGACGGCGAGCGGGTGGCGCGGTCAAAGTGAGTGCGAGCCTTGAGCGTACCTCGTCCTTCTGCAGCTCCATGAAGTAAAAATGCCGGATGCCCTCCTCGGCGTACTTCTGCATGCGCTCAAGAAACGCTTTCTTCTGAACGACCTCGCCGACGTACTCGTAGATGAATTGGTCGCTGCGAGTCGTGTGAGAACGACGCGAATTTTGGGTCAGGGCCTGATGCCGGCGGGCAGCTGGTCAGGCAGCGCGGGTTGGGGCGCCCGCGTGGCAGGCACGGAGGAAGCAAAACGCACGCTGCTATCGGCTCGGCCGCCCGGAGGCCGTACCCCTTGCGAGCGGTCTGGATGACCTCGATGTTGGCATACTGGCGGTTCGTGAAGCTAGAAGAAGATGGCAGGGCAAAAGGTTGGACGGTGGTGGGAGCTTCCGGGTGTCAGTCGGTCCGGTCTGTTTTGCGCGTGCGCGCGTCGCGAGCGAGCTCGGGGGTATGGAACAGCTCTAGCAGGCATGCGAGGTGGTAAGATGGCTCAAGAGGACAGAGGCAAGGACCTCGTGCGAGGTGCAGCAACCGTCGCGGGGGGGACGCGCCGCAAAGCCGAGCGTTGGAGGCGAGCCGCTCAGGGTGGGGCGGACGAAAGGCAGGAGGACGCACCGCTGGTTCTGACAGAAGCCTCCGCACCTGCACTCACTCGCGAGGCACTCGACCTGGGTGAGGCGGTTAATGCAGTCGGAGCCGTCGCCGCATGCCACGTGCGGGTCGTCTTGGCCTGCGAGCGCAGAGAGACGGGATGGAAGGGAGAGGGTTCAGGACCGTCTCTCTTCCTGCTAACGCGGCCGCCACTCTCGAGGCGGGCAGGCGCAAGACGCGCTCGAAGCTCTGCCGCGATCCACAACCTGAAGTCCGAAAGAACAAGGACGGGGGGAATGGACGGACCGTGGACGTAGGTGCAGTCGCAGACCATCGAATCGACCTCCTGCCAGCTCAGGCCGAGCGAGTTTGGCGAGTAAGTGCTGCCCTTCAGCGTCGTGTAGGCCTTGAACGCGGCTGGGTCGGCGAGGGCGCAGTCTTTGGCCGTCTGGGACGCCGTATTGGGCTTGAAGACGGGCGTCGGCGGGGACTGAACGTCCGCCGGAGGCTCAGACATGGTGGTGTGTGCCAGAACGAGAATGCTGCGGCGAGCAAGGTTGAACGGGTGGGAGGGCCAGGCGGGGTTGAGGGCTCCGCTGCTGCTGCTGCTTGCTGTGGACGCGAGGCGGCGGGGAGCTCGGCTGGTGAAGGCGCCGCGGGCGAAAGCGAAGCTGGACTGCTGTCGAACCCATGAGGAGCAGCGGATCAGCACGAGCAAGGCAGCTGAGGGTATCGGATGACATTGGACGTAGCCAGACTGACCTGTCGAGTGCTGTCGTCGTGTCGTTGGTGGTCTGGCGATGGATGGGCTGGCGTTTCGGCTCTGGGCGCGCCGGGAGTCGATCGCGCAGGGCAAGGGCGAGTTTTTTGGACCCCGCCCCGCCCCGCTGCTGCACCTCTCGACCCTCACTCGACCGACACATCGCCTTCAGCCATGGCACCTCACCAGTCTTCTTCTTCTTCATCATCACAGCACAAGCAGCCCACTGCTAGCTCGTCGTCCCACGCCCGCTCGTCATCCAAGCGCAAGCTCAGCGTCGCCGTCGCCGACCCGGCCGAGGCCGGTCCCGTCCTCGGTGAGCCTCCTTACCTCACTTACCTGGCTCGACGCCCTTGCCTCCCGCGTGTCGAAGCTGCGCTGACCTCTCTCGCGCCTTGCCTCTGTCTTCTCCCGCGCGACAGCCCACTTCCCCTCTTTCGCGCCGCCGTCAGAGACGCCGTTCTCGCTCTACCGGGCAAAGACGGCCAAGGCGGCCCTCCCGCTCGAGGACCAGCCAACGCTGCTCGCGGGCGAGACGGAGGGCGTCGAGTTCTACAGCCAGAACAGGGACCAGCTCGAGGGCGACGAGGACGAGAAAGGCGGGTATGCCTGCAAGTGAGTCTGCCCTCAAGGCAAGACGGCTCTCTCGTGACGAGACTCGACCACGCGCGCCGCGCCGAAGAGGGGCTGACCACCCCTGTCACTCTCGTCCGCTTCTCCGCCGCCCCAGGTACATGCTCGCACTGCATGACCCGTCGAGCTCGACCGTGACGCTCGTCCCCGCCCCGACGTACCTCATGTCGCACACCGTCAAGCGGCTCAAGTCGGTCTCGACAACGCCGCTCGTGCCCGCCCAGACGACCAACATGGAGGCTCGTAACAAGCTCGGCGAGGCGTTCGGTACGCGCAAAGCGAAGAGCGCGATCAAGACAGCCGAGCGCAACAAGGTCGACGTCGAAGGAATGGAGGGCGTGCGGGAGCTCATGCAGGAAGGCATCGAGAGTGGGGGCGCGGTCCTGCCGACCAAGGGTCCGTGTCGACCCCACCCTTGCCCCTGCTGCCGCCGGGGACGCGCCAGGCGCTCTCTGTGCCGGAACTCGCGGCTGACTTCCTCGCGCCCCTGTTGCTGTCGATATTGCCGACAGAGGAGATCAAGACGATGAACGACTCGTCGCGGCCGATCCCGCCGCCCAACATGCTTGCGGCGACGCCGGCCGAGGCCTACTCGCTCGACGACATCATCGCGCCGGCCGCGGCGACGTCGCTCAAGGAGTACGTCAAGCAGCTGATCGAATGCGACACGGACGAGGAGCGAATTGGCATGCTCGTCCACCGCCACTCGAGCTGGGTCAACAAGCGCGTCAACGAGCTCTGCTCCAAGGACAAGCCCAACAAGGAGAAGCTGTGCGTGCGCGCTCGCTGCTCCCTGCTCGTCTGTCGTCGCTTTGTGGCTAACGTCGCTCCCTGATGTCCCTGTCAATGCTCTCCGACCCCTCCCAGCCGCTGCCTGGTCTACATCGCCGTCATGCGCGGCCTGCTCAAGTCGAAGCCCGACGCGCTTGGCGACATTGGCGGGCTGATGAAGAAGTTCAAGGGCCTGCCGCGGGCGGTCCTGCTCGACCTCAACGAGAAGTTTACAGAGACGACGCGGGGCGCGAGCAAGTGCGTCGTTCTCATTTCAACTGTCTTTGTCTCTCGCCGGCAAGCCCGTGCGGGTGGCTTTTAGGCTGACGCTGCTCGCCGTCTCCCACTCAACAGGCCCAAGATCACGCCCAATATGAACCTCAAGATGCAGTCGTACATGTGCGTGCTGTCGCTCATAGTCGACAATTACCTGCTCGACGCGAGCGCGATGGCGACCGACATGAACGTTGCGACCTCCAAGTGCGTCCTCCTTCCTTTCCTCTTTGGCTGTGCTCCTGGTCCTTGTGCCTTTCAGACGCTGATCACTGCCGCTGCGATTGTAATAACCCTCAATCCAGGGTCACCGCCCTACTCCAGGGTCTCGGCTGCGTCATCGACGTGCCCTCGGCGTCAGAGCGCGAGGCGCTTGGCCTGACGGCGACCGAGGCCCGCGGGATCAAGCGCGCGGCATTGAAGGTGCCGCTCGTGTTCAAGGAGGCCAGCCGGGGGCCGACGAAGAAGTGAGGGGTGGGTGGCTTGGCGACTGATTATGATGCTGCCCTCCTATCGACAGTGGCGATGCTGCATCCTGCGCTGGCGCGGGATCACAGGTCGGTTGGTCGGGGGAGGGGGGTGAATCAGATGGTGGGGAGCGAGGCGAGGAAGGCGCCGCCTGATTCCAAGGCCAGCGACGCTGAGCCCGACGAAAATGCGACATGAATCGACGGACGGACAAGTCCCCTCCGGCCTCCTTCCACCTCTAGATCATTGCGGCGACGCCAAAGACGGCGAGCGCGAGTCCGACGGCCGAGCCCTTGCCGGCGGCGACTTTTAGGAAGCCCGCCGAGTAAACCCTGGGCGTGCCGATCAAGCTCGTCGTGTTCGACATGGACGCGGCCGAGTACGGCAAGCCGAGCAGCGACTGGTCGCACCCTGCCTCGGGGTGGCTGGGTGGAACCGTAGTGGCGGGTTCGACTATGAGACCAGCCGAGCGGTCCCCGGGGAACTGGCTGTAAACGAGGAAGCTGCAGGCGCGCAGAGACCATTAAGCTCGTCAGCATTCGAGGAGGCCGACAGAGCGACAAGGGGTTGAGAAGACCGACTAGGTGACGTTGACGGGGACGTCAACGAGCCAGTTGATCGAGTCATTCTGCCCAATGTTGGTCGCAAGCTCCTCGATCTGCAGACATGGCACAGCGAAGACGAAAGGGAGGGATGCTGTGAGTCCGTGCACCAGACAAAACAAGGGAGTCAGGTGAGTGCGGCCCTCACGACCGTGCAGTTTGCGCTGCCATTGTGAACTTCGCACGGGTACTCGAACAATGTTATGTTGACCAGTCCGGGCCTCGACCATCCCCAAGCGCTCTGTCGCAAAGGACGGTGCGGTCAGCTCTCGACAAGGGAAGCGATTTCGAGGCGATGCGCACCAGACTTCTCCAGCGGCAGTATTCGTAGTCGCTGAAGGACTCGTTGCCTTCAAGGTTTGAAGGAAAGCGTCGGCATCAGCCCCGGTACTTGGGGGGGGGGGCAGGCGTCCCAGCGAGGGGTGCGAAGGACAAGCACGCACCGCTCGACGTCTCGATCCAGGTGTCACGTCGGGACAGCTGGTGCTCGGGCAGGCTGGCGGCGGATGCAGTAGTGAAGAAGGTGAGAGCCGACGCCGCGAGGAGGAACCTGAGGGAGACCATGGCAAAGCGGCAGGGAGGGAAGTCGAAGGGAATGCAAGCAGAGAAGTACGGGGTCAGGCAAGTGATGGCTGTCAGCCGACAACGCTTGCACACGTCTCAACCCGCGAGAGCTCGTCGGACTGGTGCTCGTGCACAGACACCCTGCACGCCGAGCGAGCGCGGTGGGAGCCGTCGATGAGGACAAACAACCACAAAGGGGATGAGGATCGCGTGGGGTCAGGGAGGCGCGAGGCACACTGCAGCTATAATCAGGCGTAGTCTCGAAGACGACAGGCGGCTGCAGAGGTCCGACGGACGCCCCTTGCCCCACGACCTGAAATCGACCATCTATCTACCTGTCCCTATGTCGCACCCTCTCAAGCGCAAGCGGCCATCTGCTGGTACGTCGCTTGTTAGCCCTGACTCCACTGTCTCGTCCTGAACGTTGTGTCGCTGACGATTCGATGGCGCCAGGTGCCGCAGCTGCCGACGACGACGACGACGACGCGGCCGAGGGCGACTCGCTGCTGCTGGACGAGTTGGACAAGCTCATGGGCCAGGGCACGGCGGTGAGCCCTCTCGTCTGTCCTGTCATGTTGCTGGCCGGCCCTCTCGAGAGCCTGACGACAGCCCCCTTTGACGCTCATGCCCGTGCCTGTCAGAAATCGAGGTTGCTCGCGAAATCGGTCGGTCCCTGAGGTCCACTTCGAGCTGCTTCCCCTGCGCGCTCCCGCCCTGACTGACGCGTCTGGTCGTCGCCGTAGATCCAGCCCCTACCCTTCTATCCCGTCTGCGAGCAGATCACGGCTCAGCAGTGCTCGGCGTCCGCTGGTGGTTGCGGACCGTGCAGCAAGGTCAGCTTGTCCGGCCATCAGCTTGCGCGCCGCTCGACCGAGCTTCCAACTGCTGATGCCGCAGGTCGTCCTCGCCCTTCGGGACCCGCAGGTCCACATGCAGCCGTTGATCCGCAAGCACACCGACCCGGAGCTTGGCCACTGCAGCTATCTTAACACATGCTACGGCGAGGTCTGTGTCCTTCACCACGCTCCCGCGCATGTACCCGTCTCCTGACCTGCGCTCCCTCCCTTCGCAGCCGTCCTACGCGCAGTCGCCGTCGCTCGGAGGTGGCGGTCCCGCCCCGAGGTCGCAAAAGGACTGCAAGTACCTGCACTTTGAGGTCGCACCTCCGTCCTCGGTCTCGTCGGCTCCGAATCACCTGCCACCATCAGCTGCTGCGGGCGAGAGGACGAGCTTCAGGTCGCCGTTTCCGCCCCAGCCCGAGAGGAGGCCGCCGAGTGACCCGCTCGTGCCGTCTAAGCCGACGCTCGAGGAGATAGCGAGTGGGACGGTGACCAAGGAGGCGCAGTGGGGACCTAGCTGGTTGACGTGCGACGTGCGCAAGTTTGACCTCGAGGTGCTCGGCAAGTGAGTGCGCGCGCGTCGCGGATCATCGACAGTCTCGCGCCGAGCCAGCACATCGGCTGATCCTCGCCTTTGTCTCTTCTCGACCGACGCAGGTTCGACGTCATCATGGCCGATCCGCCTTGGGTGAGCTGGCATCACAGATATTTTCTCTACAAAAGAGGTCCTCGCTGACGCTCTTGCTCTTCTCGGTCAGGACATCCACATGAGCGTGAGTTACCCAGCCTGAACCGCCTGCGCGCGCACTCCTCCGCAGAAGCTGACGACCACTCGCCCGATCCGACCAGCTGCCTTACGGCACGATGACAGACGTGAGTCGACTGAGGTAGTCTTCTCGTGTTGAACCCTCCGGACTGACACCTCAGCGGACCGACCGCAGGACGAGATGCGCTCGCTCCCGATCCCGGCTATCCAGACCGAGGGCCTGCTCTTCCTGTGGGTCACCGCCCGTGCGATGGAGCTCGGCCGCGACCTGCTCGCCTGCTGGGGCTATCGTAGGGTCGACGAGATCGTCTGGTGCAAGACGAACCAGCTCGGCAGGCTCATCCGCACCGGCAGGACCGGTCATTGGCTCAAGTGCGACCTGTATTGCCTTCGCTCTTCTCACGATGGATCAAGCGCTGACTGAGATCTCTTTCCTTTCTTCCGGTAGCCACACATGCGAGGTGCAGTAGCGCCC
The DNA here is from genome assembly GCA_014825535.1 of Cystofilobasidium bisporidii. Taxonomy (NCBI): domain Eukaryota; kingdom Fungi; phylum Basidiomycota; class Tremellomycetes; order Cystofilobasidiales; family Cystofilobasidiaceae; genus Cystofilobasidium; species Cystofilobasidium bisporidii. The sequence continues at coordinate 184,740 of MVAK01000020.1, forward strand.
CGATCTTGTCCTTACAGGCCGCCATCGCTAACCTGACCTGCCCTGCCGTCTCCCCTGCAGCACCTGCTGGTGAGTCTGCAGCCCGCCGCGCATCCTTCACGCCGGCAGCACCGGTCGACTGAGCCAGTCAGACCATCTTCTGCTCTCCCTCCCAGGTCGGCCTGAAATCGCCTGCAGATCCGTCGACGCCGCACCTGCCAAACACGACCTGGCCTGCCTGGCTCCAGCGTGGGCTCGATACCGACGTGCTCGTCTCCGAGGTTCGCGAGACGTCGCGCAAGCCGGACGAGGGTTCGTCTTAGGTCTGCGTTGCTCGCCTCATTGTGCCTGAGTCGCTCACTTGCGATCCCTTCGCACTGCAGTCTACGACCTGATCGAACGATGCTGCTCGGGCGGACGCAAGCTCGGTGAGCTCTCTTCTCTGAGCCTGTGCGTCGCAGCCCTTGGAAGCCCGCAACGCTGACGACCTTTTTCCCGTGTCCAGAGATCTTTGGGAGGAAGCACAACACTCGACCGGGCTGGCTTACTATCGGGTGCGTTGACCTGCTCCTCTTTGTCGCGTAACGAGAAGAAGTCGCAGCTGAGCAACTTTCTCTCGGGCCTTCTCTAGGAATCAGAGTGCGCCTTTCGTCTGATGACTGTCCAGCCATTTTACGTCGACTGACCACAACTCTGCCTCTGCGACCCGCTCCTGACACAGTCGGCGGCGACTGCATCCATGAGCCCCAGCTCGCCAGGCGCTTCAAGGAGCGCTACCCTGAGCGGAGGAACCTGGCAGACGACTTGCCCTAGCGACGACGCATACATGACTCTCTGATGACCTTCACGACTACTGGCTGGAGCGGCGCGCACGAAGCGACGAAGGAGCTACGGGAGAGAGCAGGAAGGTCAGCGCTGGCCGTCAGCAGTAAGTGGCCAGCGTTCGAGACGTGGTCATCCTCGCTTGCGCGTTTGGTGTCGTGCGCAGCCGGCATGCTATGGACGCCCGATCGTGCCGACGCCGCAGTAGCGCTGGTCGTGGTAGACGAGCGGCAGGCCCTTGCCAGCGTCTGTCTCGGAACTCGCGAGCGCCTCCTCTCCTGCGACGAGTGTCGGAAGCGGCAACGACTCCTCGACCCGGACAACCTCTGCGACGTACAGCTCGCTCGTCGCCTCGCCGTCGTAACCCACGCTTGCGCCGGCAAGGCTGCCCGCGCTGAAGCCGACCGACGCAAGCCCCGCCGCGGACAGCGGGACCGACCCGAGCACGCGGCAAGAGATGGCACCGATGCAGCCGGACAGAATCGGGATTCCCTCGGCCGAGGGGGCGTGCGGGTGGGTTGTGAACGGCGACGGCGATGACGTTGCCGGCGAGGAGGGCGAGCTCGGGGTCGGTGCGGGCAGCGCCTTGGCGAAGGAGGCCGCGAGCGGCGTCTGCGACGATGACAGGTAGTGAAGGACAATGTTGGCCGGTGCTGGTGGCGGCAACGTTGAGCTTCTGCTGCTGGACGACGGGTCGATGGAGAGGCGGGAAGCGCCCGGCGGCGCCTCGATGGCTGCTGCGAGCCGGGAGGGCAGGCGGAGCGAGAAGGCGACGAGCGGCAGCGGGGCGAGCGACACGCTTGTCAAGCTCGACAGCGTCGCGCCGTGAAAGTGGGGAAAGGGCGTGTCGATCTTGACCGTCGCTATTGACACAGGCTGGCCGAAAGAAGGGCCAGGGCAGACGGGGTCAGCGAAAGATCCAGAGGACAAGAGGACGGGTTCGCGGAAGACATGCTGCTCCCGATCGAAGCCTCGCACCTGGGGGACCCGCCGCATGAGACCTTTGAGGGCGTTGGACAAGGCTTGAGGAGTGTTGCCCATGGCCAATCTTTGCGGCACTGTCGTGTGTCTCGGCCTGAGAGGTGCTACAAGTGAGAAAAGGGTGTTAAGGGTGTGGTTGGGCACACGAGTCGCGGCGTCGCGCCCGCTTTCATCGCCGTCGCCGTTACCGTACTCCTCAGTGGCACTACACTCGTCTAGTCGACGAGCTTTCAAGGCGTTCATGTTCGCCTGAAGACGTCTAAGATCACAGTAATCGCGCTGTACGCCAGCTGCTGGGAGAGCGAACCACCACCACTTCTCCCACCTGATCGACAACCGGCGCCCACCGACACCGACAGCGCTTTCGCAAAGGGTGCAGCGGATCGCAAGAAAGACAGCAGCATCAATCCTCGACGTCACCGCCGGTTGCGCCCGAAGGCTTGTACTCCTTGCGTGCCTTCATCTCGCGGTAGTGCTTGATGACGCGCTCGCGCTCTTCCTCGAGGATGCGCGCCTGAGCCGGGCTGAGGCCGAGCTTGCCGTACGCAGAGCTCTTGCTGGCACCGTCCCCGTCCTTCTTCTTGTCCAGCAGCTTGGTCGAGAGCCGCGGCAGCGTCAGCTGTGGCGGCGCCTGGACGATGTCGTTGAGCCGCTTCGGCGCCGACGACGAACGCTTGGGCGCAAAGTCGAGCGCGACGGCGTCGCGCTTCTTCTGCAGGGCCGCCTCTGCCCGCTGGCGCTGCTCCTCTTTCTTGGCTGCCTTTTGCGCCTCAGCATCTTCCTCCTCGTCGGCATCGACCTCGGCCCCGGTCGTAGCCTTGCTCGTCCGCGCCTCGTGCTTGGCCACCCGTTCCTCCTTCTCCCGCCGCATGACCTCAGTCGTCGTGGCCGTCGCCCTGCGCGACGCGGCGACGACGGTCGAGCGCAGCGAGTCTTCGACCCGGCGGTTAAAGTGAGCGAGCGATTCGTTGGGCTGGATCTGAAGGCCGTTGTTGGCGGGCGTCGTGTCGCCCTGCGGGTGGGTACGCATGAGCGGGTCAACGAGGTCAGTGGCGGCGGCAGGAGACTGTCTCTAGCAGCAAGAGGGCGAGACACGCACCTTCTTGTCTTTGCTCCTGCGCTCCTCGTACGTAGACTCGCCCGCCTGCTTGGTCCTTTTGCCCTTGCGGTCGGGCTGGCCGCCCAGGGCGAGGTCGCCCTCGCGCTTGCGCTTGCCGTAGTCGGCCTGGACCTTCATTGAGTTCAGGATCCGCATTGCCGACTTGGGAGCCTCGTCCATCTCGTCCAGACCAGACGGGGCTCGGTTGTAACCGCTGAGCAAGGTCAGCGATTGTAGCAGCGTCAGCTCGGAGAACACGCAGCAAGCGGTTGTGCTAAAGGCTGATGTGAGCTGGACGAGGCCGGACGCACGAGCTCTTGCGTGTCGAATCCCGGACCGACTTCTTTGCGCCTGTCGACGTCGCAAGCAGACACACAGGTCAGCTCTTGTACCATGGGATGCTCAGGCCCCTTGACCTTAGCCCTAGATGGACGAACGCTTGTGAGGCATCGCTGGCTATCGGGCTACGGGGTAAGGGGAGAGCGTGGACGGTTGGGGTCGATGTGCGAGCTGCGGTCGGTGGAAGCCTCTAGCGGAGAGCTCGTGCAAGAGTGAGGACCGCGAGCGAGCGAGAGTGGCTCAGCAAGGGCGAGAGCTCGAGAGACTGGACGAGCAATCTGCCTGCGTCGCGATTGCGAGGGTCTATGGACAGCTTGGTTGGGAGTGGATGAGACGGGTCGGTGGGTGGTCTGACGGTCGAGGGCAAGGCCAGGCGAGCCGAAATTCCTCGGGGGGGGCTGCGCGTGTACGGACGGGAAAGGGGCGACGACGATTCGACCCAGACCAGGCTCGCTCGTCGACAGGACAAGACAAGGCAAGATGGAGAAGTCATTATAGCTCGTTAACGGTGCGAGTTGTCCCCCGGCTTCCCTGCTCCTCGCGCGCTGAGATCGGCTACCTGGCCGTGCCCGTCGTCGTCGCGACTCCTGCGTGCCACGCGCACACACCTAGAGGATCACGCAGCAACCCCCGCTGCCGCCGTCTTTCTTCTCCTTGGCTCGCCGCGCTGCGGCGGCCTGGCTCTCGCGTCGTCGGACCGCGCCGCCGCTACCGCCACTCCCGCCGGGGGCCCCCGACGACTTTGACGGGTCGTCCGGCACCAGCATTGACACGCGGGTCGCCGCTTCAAATACGTCATCAACGCCGACGTTCTGGAGCGACGAGCACTCGTAGTAGGCCCGAATACCGAGCAACTCGGCCGTCCGCGTGCCCTATTAGTGTGCGCAAGGGGTCGAAGGAGTCAGCGACGCAGTCAGGCTCCACGGAAGGAGGCCGTCAGGACGCACCTCGGCCTTTTGGACAAAACGCGCTGCGTCTCCTCGCTCGTGCTCCGGGGCCGAGTCACGCAAGTCCGACTTGCAGCCGACGAGGAGCACAGGGATATTGTTGCCGCAGATGGAGCGGACCTCCTCGATCCACTGCATGAGGCAAGGCGAGGAAGGTCAATGGTCAGCCGATGACAAGGGCGGCCAATAAGGATAGCGGCCCGCGTCGACGAGGCGGCCAGGAGCGAGCCAGACTGCAGCAACGAACGCACCTTGGTGTTGACGTTGTCAAGCGAGTCGGGCGTGTCGATGGCGAACGCAATCAGGATAATGTGCGCCTTGGAGTAGCTCAACGGGCGCAGGCGCTGCGTAACGTACAGCAAAGCGCGATCAGCGGCTCCAGAGCACGATTCACACAAACCAGCGATGAGAAGGGCCAGTAGAGATGCAGATGAGTCAAACGGACCTCGTACTCCTCCTGACCGGCCGTGTCCCATAGCGCCAGCTGCACCGGCTTGCCATCCAGCTGGATCTCGGCAACGTAGTTTTCGAAGATCGCTGCGCGAGGAGCAAACGCAGGATGGCGGCGCGTCAGTCGAGCGACTAGTGGAAGACAACAGAAGCGGCGAGTAATCCCAGAGGGGGGCAGAACGTACTCGGCTCCTGAAAAGAAGAGAGATGAGTTCGTCGTCGTTGTCAGCGCTCGGTCGAAGGTCGGCCGTTGAGCTCTGGCTCGAGCCCGACGGTCATCTTGGGGCACTGTTGACCAGTCGGCAGATCCGCCCGTGCTCTGCGAGTGTGGCGATTCTGACCGTCCGGCCAAGGTTCCCCCCCCCCCCCTCCCCCTCCCCCCCCCCCCCCTACACACGACACGCCACTCTTGTCGTCGCCCGCAGCTCGGATCCGAGACGGAGGAGAGGATGGGACGCACGTATTCTTTGGGGAACTCGCCGAGCGAGAAGACGCAAAGGAGCGAGGTCTTGCCGCACGCGCCATCGCCTGAGTGGAGAATTGTTATCCAAGAATGGACGTGTGGCCCGGCGCGCAGTTGGTGAAGGTCAGCGGGCGGGCCTTCCGGGGTTGAGCTCGCGGGGGCGCGCGGGCGGGAAGGGGAGGGTTGCGTGAAAGGAGGGTTGACGCACCGACGATGACTGCCATGCGGAGGTGAAGGGGAGGACAGATGCGAGAGGTCAGTGCCAGGGTCGTCCAAGGTGGTCTCAGACTGGTAGAGACGGCTAGCGAGCTGCTTGAGGATGGCGAACGCACCGAGCTTGCGACGGATCTGCTCGGCGAGAGAACAAGAGGGGTGGGCGAGCGAGGGGGGGGGGGGAGGGGGATAACGGACGTCAGCAGAGCATGTGGGCATGATGATGCAAGCGAAGTGAACGCACGACGTTGCTGCTGGAGGAGGCCATGGTGTTGCTGCTAGGCAGGAGAGTCTGGTGAGAGGCGAGCCGTGAGGGGGACGGGGGGGTGATGGGGAGGAGGCGCGCGCGCGCGAAGGCGACCCGACCGAGCTTGACGGAAAGTGAGAAGGCAGCTGTAGGGACGAGAGCGGCGACAGAGAGAGGAGTCGACGAGGACGACGAGACTTGAGGACCAGGCAAGGGGTCCTGGGATTGGCGAGGGGTTTAGGACGTAGCGGGAGGGGAGGTCGAGGTCGTCGTGCAGGGAAGAGGAGCAGGCGGTGACGGTCCGAGCGGCGAGCTTTCCTCCTTCCGACATCGACCCTCAGCCCGTCTGACCATCCGATCCATCCCTCGCTCGCTACTAGTTGGTAGCCATGGACGACCTCCTCGACTGGATGAAGACCCACGGCGCGATCTGGGCAGACGGCGTCGAGATACGCCATGGTCCGTCCTTGCGTCGTTCCTGCTGACCGCCGCCGCGCGCCCCTCCTGACACACGGAACACACGTTGCCTCCTCTGCACCCTCGTCCCTCCATCTGCCCCCACAGACCAGACCTTTGGCTGGGCACCGTTCACGACCTCCCCACTTGACGCCGACGTCGACGTCCTCACCGTCCCGTTCGACCTCGTCCTGACGCCGCAGCTCGGCGACGCCGCCCTCGCCGGCCTGCTCGGATGCGACGTCCAGCTCGGCGCGCTCGAGGAAAGCGCCCGCCTCGCCGCCTACCTCGTCCTGCACTGGATGATGGCTGCCGAGGAGGGCCAGCAGTCGAAGAAGCTTGACTGGTCGTGCGTTGTGTCGTCCCTTGCGTGCGACGTTCTGACGCTGACACCCCGCAATCTAACGCTCCTCACTCCCGCTCTCGCATCTCCAGGCGCGCGCCCGACTTGCTGAAGCACGCCGCTTACGTCCGCTCGCTGCCGACGTACTCGCTCTCGCCCGTCACGTACTCGCCGGCCGAGATGGCACTCCTCAAGGGCACGCCCCTGCCCTCGGCCACGTCGGACCTGCTCGCTTCGTGGGAGGCTCAGCACCGCGCCCTGTCGCATGCAACCGGCCTCGACGAAGCCGACGGCCTCACGTTTGCCCGCTTCAAGACGGCCATGGGTCTGATCGCGTCGAGATCATTCCCCTCGCGCTTACTCGACAGCCGCCGGCACGACGATCCCCTTGCCGACCTTGAGCCTGACGCGACCGACAGCCAGACCGGCCTTGACCACCCGATCCTGATCCCCGGCCTCGACCTCCTCAATCATCGGCCGCTGACGCCCGTCTCGTGGGTGTCGACCCCGGCCACGGCGAGCGTCTCGTTCGTCCACCACTTCCCGCTCGGCCCGGACCAACAGATATTCAACAATTACGGCTCCAAGCCGTCGACGTCGCTGCTCCTGTCGTACGGCTTTGCCTTGCCGCTCGACCGCCAGCCCGAAGGGACCGAGACGCTGCCGCTGTTGCTCGGCGGCATCCCCCCGGCCAAGCAGGCCCTGTGCGACCGCATCAAGGTCCCTTGGTCCAAGGCCTTGAACCTCTGTCTGATAGACGGCGTCGTCGAACCCCCTACGGCCCTGCGTCGGCTGTTGCGTGCTGTCGTCGCCGACGCCGATGAAGAGGCCGCAATCACGGCCGATCCTGCCCTGCTCGACGGCCGCGTCTCGACCGACAACGAGCTCGCAGCGCTCGACACCCTCGCGGCTCTCCTCGACACCAAGCTTGCGTTGCTTCAGAGCGTCGCGTCGGCCGATCCGTCCGACGACGTGCGTGCCGACGTCGTCCGGGTCGCGACCGTCTACCGGACCAATCAGATTCTGCTGCTGACGGAAGCAGCCGCCTGGACTGCGAGGGAGCTAAGAGGAGTCGAGTACGAGGCCGAAGGCGGCGTCTACGAGGAGAATGAGACTAAAGAGGAATGACACTGAGCGTCGTGCAATGAAGTGCCCATTTGCTCGCGCAGAAACAGAGTTTCTGTGCTCGCGCACACGCGCCCGCAAGGCATCGCGAATACGTGTCACTCCTGCCGATGAGTGTCGCATGCTGATCTTCCTGCAGTGTCGGCAATCCACCACAAGATTACCCCTTAACCACAGGATGCTTCGCTGCAGGACGCTCTTTCGAACACAGGTCAAATTTCAAAAAAAAAATCCAGCACGTCATTGATATTCTCAAGATGGCCTTGCGCTATCACTGGCTCATCTTGTCACTTTCGGCCCGCGATCTACCCTGAGTTCTGCACTGATCAGCCGACCGGAAGGCCTTAGCGTCGTACGATGACCTAGTCACTGCGCAAGATACCTTCATCTAGCTAAGCTGAGGCGCTAATATGCTCAGCGAGCCCTGTGCTCTGTTCAAGGCATTCGCTGAGCGAATTGCATCACTTGAATCAGATCTCGGCGCAAGATTGAAAGAAACTGTGCATCCTCTAAATGGTTTGCTTCCAAAAATTGTTGACAGTCTGATGATCCGTTGACCTTCGGGGCACCCTGTCTGTGTCAAGGTCTGTCTGCTGATAAGAAGCAGGCTATGAGCCAGATGGACAACGCTCAGCGAAAGCGACTCTTTCATGTTGTATCACGCACGCTTCGCAATTTTACTCGGTGACGCTCAACACCATCACCGACTATCAGTCAAATTTGAGTAGTGGCTCACGTCCGCCCTACCTGAGCAAACCTCATGTTCTGGCTGTTGAGGATGATGAGTCTGCTGACGATACACATGTCTGGCATCATCTGACCCTCATGCTCTGACGACACCGCCGAGCAAAATTTTACAAGCGGGACTGTTTAGCATGCTCGAACAAGTTGTTGTACACTTTTGGCGGCTTTCATTGATAGATCAGACATCTAAAGACGCAGTCTGGAGATTGCAAGACGTGTGAGAGACAAAAACGGCACGCAAAAATGCTGAGACTGAGAGGCGGCGCTCGACAACGGAATGAAAAGTCACCCATCTAATGTGGCGCTGTGCAGCTCAAATTTGACATTCAAATACAAGCTGCTCAAAACACTCAATGTCTTCTCAAAAAAGAGAACCAGAGTCTGCAGCCACGAGCAGTTATCTCAAACAAAGATTGGCCAGAATAAGTTTAGCGAGTCGGCACAGTTAAGCTTGCGAGCTTGAGTAGGTGCAGAAAAATCTTGGGACAGCAAATTTTGGGCTCTGGCTCGCGTCGAGCAAAGTTAAGTTACCCATGTAGTCTGACCACGTTTGAATTGTGCAGGCACAGGCCTGGTCTTCTCTTGTTCAAACCTGGAGCGTCGTTTGCATTGCGTTCACGATTTTTTTTTGGTTTTCAAAGCTTATAGACGCTTTCATCTGCTAGTTAATTCTCTCCCCCTTTGACCCGAACAAAAATGCCAATATGGTTAGCCAGAGTGCCCGAACAGCAAAGAGTCCAGATCTCCTTTCGGCGCGTTGCGCGATGATTAGGTATAGTTGAGCAAAGATGACAAATACATGTGGCTGGCTCACATCTTTGCTGACAGCGAACTCCAGTCGAGTCAGTTCTAGCTGGCGTTAAAAGCAATTGGAGTGAGATCAATTTGACGCAGTTTTACCATTCTTTTTGTCACTTCGCCGCGCAATTTGCTTGTAACAACATTCTGGCCAAGCCGGTTTGAAAGCACCCACATGCAAAAACCGAACATACGCGGCTTTTCTGTGTGCCTGGCCAAAATTGGCTAAGATGAATGATCATAAATCACCTACCTAAAGTGTCTTTTTAAAGGACAGCTTGATACAAGCTCCTCAAGCGCGTGCAAGACTGCCCAAATGGGTAATTCAGCGTATTGGTGGCCAGTTGATCAAGTACGTCAATGACTCGTCAACCCAGGGTTTTTGTAGCAAATGTCGTCGTCTCTTGGTGTCTATCGTCTTTTGTTCGAGAGAAATTCTGCTCATCAACTTCTCGATCTCAAGATTTGCTCTTTCTCATGACAGGTTGTTGCCGCAACAAACCCCATCTGTTTTGAGGAAGCGCTAGAACCGCTGGCACTTTTTGAGACTCTCTGCTGATCACCGTGCGAAGAGTTTCTTCACACGCGGCCGACCCTGAAACATTTCCAAAACCCACTCAATTAAGTGCTCCTTACTCAACACTCAGCTAAAATTGATTCCCTTCTCTAGCTCCTAGCTTTAACTCTTTCGTCGCCGAGGCAAGACACTTTTAAAGATTGCACAAATTCTTTTACTTTGGTGCATCGCTCGAGCGGCTCAACGAGAAGCCTTCTGACGAACGTTGCGCCTCTTCACTCTTCAACACATTTTGATTTCCCTTCGCTTTGCTCCGTTGTCGTACCGAGCAGTAGTACTTCAAAGCAAGCTGCTTATTGACCAGATTCGCTACCAGCAATAACTCACCGACCGCGATTCCGACCTTCATTCAATTTTCACGAGTACCCAATAAATTTCAAGCCTTCTGCTGCCAATTTGAGTTCTCTCCTGACCGCTTCCTTGAAATCGGAATGTCAGCTGCGCTCTTGTAGACAGCCGAGGAATCGGTCGCCAGCTCACCTTTCGCATGCACTTGAGGCTTCTTGGTGAGTGTTTGCTTTTGATGCCATTTACCAAGCTGCCTTTGCCGAAGCTGATCACTACTCATGCCTGAAAACAACTTGAACTTCAAATTGGGTCACCTACGATTGACCGCGTGAGCGGACAGCGCCCGTCGGCGGCAATTGGCGATGGCGCACGCAGCCCAACCTTCTTGGGATCAACGACGGAAGCCTATTGCCACGCGCAAAAATGCAACAACGCACACTTGCGGACGACGGATGTAGCCAAGGAATGGGAGTATGCTTTGTGGTTGTGGATGTAAAAATCTGTCACTGGTCAGAGATCGGCAGCGACATGTTCAAATTGAAAAAAAAAGATCACAAACTTCTGAGGTGAAATTGGCGAGGTCATGATGGGATTGTTTTTGGTAAACATCTCACGTCGCTTTTCTGCGCCTTGAGTTCAAAGTTTGACCTGAACGGCGAAGAGAACGTAAACGAGCGTTCAAGAGGAAGACGGACGTGAATCAGGTCAAGCTGTCAGAACGCTTGCTCTTCGGTTCGTCTCAAAATGGCCTCGTTGACCAGCCTGTCAAGCCACTTGCCTGTTGAAAGCGCGTGTGTCCTTGATGACGTCACTACAGATTCACAATGTCTAGCGGTTTTGGGGCATTTGAGATGTTCTCTGCCCTCCAATTTTTTCAAGGTCTCGAGTTTTTGGCGTGCAGCAAAACCAATGAATCTCAAAGCCGGCTCATAAAAATGTCGCCGACAACCTTTCGATCTGGCGGTCCGTTTGAAAGATTGTTTTTCACCCTCGCGCCCGGAACGAGAGCGAAGCAAACCTAACATCAGCGTTCATCGGACCAACGTTGAGCCCTAGTGAAAAAAAACCTACATATGTGGGCGTCCAGATTCCGAACGCGGGAAGAGTAATCACAGCGTTCACGTCCCTGAGCCAAAGCGAGACGACGCTGCGCTTTTTCGTTTTGCGCGACAAATTGAACAGGACTTCCGCCGCAGGCCAACGAAACCTGCAAGATTTTGATCCAATTCGACTCCCCGCCCAGAAGTCGTGTCGTTTGACGAGCCTGGCGTCAGGGTGCGACGCTCGAGCCTGACAGCCGGACCCGCTGCGTCAGATTGGCTGCGCCCTCTACTGAGGCCGGCTTACCCTCACTGCGCCACGCACGCAGACATCTCTCGTTCCGCCCTATGTCTGTCCGGCTTCGTCGTCTGTCATCAACCAGCCCGCCGACCTTGGGTACGCAATCACGATGATCGCTCGGGTGATCGCGAATACCAGGCGACTGACGGTCTCCCTCACTACGGCCGACAACAGCAGCCACCCACGAGCCGAAAGCTAGAACAACATTCAAGTTATCCAGGTCCGTACAGGTCCGTACGGCGCTTCATTCGCGCAACCCCCCGACCTAGCCTGACCCCTCTCCCCACCTCCTCCCTCCCCTGTCCACTGCTCTTCTTTTTTGACATGCAGATCACCAATCCGGAAGGCTTTTTGCCAGCACCCAGACGAGATCTTGGTACTGACAGTCGAGGTTCAATGTCAGTCAAATTCGTCAATCCCCTCTGTGCGCAGGATTGTAACATCTGGCTCACCCGACTCTTACGCTTCCCTTACCTCGCGCATGTGGGGTAGACACCCGTCTCGAGTGCGTCTGGTCAGAAGGACCGCCGGCCGACCGCGATAGCCCTCTGAGGCTCGCACGGCTATCACAGTCTTCCAGTGTTGAAGTCGTGCTCTTGAAGCACGCCATTCGCCCTGGTGCTTCCAAAGAAGGCTAAAGCTGACATTGCTTGACGTTTGCTCCGACGCAACACAATAAGTCTCACGACAGCAGACAGGGTGGTGCTCGTCTGGTCCAACCGGACGCCGTCGTCAATCACGGGAAGGGGGGGGGGAGGGGTCTGTGGTCGCGCCGAGCGGCCTTGGCGCACCGCTTGTGACGAGCGAGGGCACGGCCATCGCAACGTCGTCCGCGGCCGTTGCCCTCGTCGGCACCACCGTCGCCCATAGGTTGCCCCACTCAGACGACGTCGGTGCCTCCGAGGCGCAGATTGCGAGTCATGGCGGCATTTTGGCAGCGCAGGTTTGCCCTGTCCACTTGTTACCATTTGAAGCGCGCGCAGGGCCGAAGACTGACCAGCGCTTTTGATTGATGAATCTTGCAGGTCAGCCTGTCGGAACGCGGCGATCTGACCGACAGCGCCTGTAGAGTCCACTTCTCGCTGCTACTCGCCCCATGCGTCTCGGCCATCGACGCGCTCATCGAGTTCGTCGGAGAGCCGGTCAAGGCAATGACGTTCCAATTCCTACCCAGCAAGACTGCGGATGGCGGGTCAGCGCGGGATGGGCACCGCTCCCACGACCGGGCGCGCATGGCAGTGATCGGCGCAGCCAACAGCGCTCTGCTCCTCGTCCACGGCATAGTCAAGGCGGCCAGGTCTGACTCCCGCGGCAAGACAACACACCTGTCCGTGCCCGCCGCCTGCCCCCGCCAAGCCACTCGCTCCGCCCATTTCCCCCGGGACGGCTCGGTAGCGCCAGGCCCAACCACACGCAGGTCAAAGCTGGGTGATCCGGAGCGCCTTCATCATCGTCGATATGCTCGACATCTCGAGCACAAGCGGAGCGGCAAGCGCCGACACTGTCCAGTGGTGTGCGGCGTGCGTGTTTCCTTCCTTGTCGCTGTCTTGCGCCTGGTTGATTCACACAACGCCATCCCTTACAGATCACTCGTTGCTCAGCGACCTCGGCTGCGAGATACGGTTTCCCTCCTTCCCATCGACAACGTTCGTGTTGAACAGCGAGCAGAACGAGTGAGCTACCTCAGTCACCAAGAAGTGGACTATACATGGAATTACTCTAGGCACCTGTTGAACAGCGAGCAGAACGAGTGAGCTACCTTGAGGGGCGTCAGGACGTGTTCTACAGCGGGGCGATCAGGGCTCGAATGTGGAAAGGTGGGACTGACCTCAGTCACCAAGAAGTGGACTGAGGTCTCTAACTACGAGAGGAGAGGAGGCAGGTCTTGTACGGGGGAAGAGAAAAGGGAAATGCCGATGCGGTTAGGCCCGCCCGCGGCGGGCACTCGCCAGGCTGTGCCAGCCCGCGGCCACTGCCGCCAGCGCGCGCGCAGTCGCCCCCTGTCGCCGCTCCCTCTGCACCTCGCGCCGCGCTCGTCGTAACTCCAACACTCCCTCTCGACGAGCATCCTCTTCTGCTCCCTCGGCTCCCTCTGGACTCCGCAAGCCTCGCCCACGTGAACCCATGCCGAACGAGAAGAACTGGTGTTTGACGCGCGCGAGCAGCTTCGTGCCGAGATCCGCTAGCATCTCCTCCGTTCTCTTGGGCAGGATTGCGACCGAGCCATCGCTGACCTTGTCGCGCGTGAAGTGGTAGCGGATGTCGATGTGCTTTGAGCGAGCGTGCGAGTTCGGGTTCATGGCGAGCGCCCTCGCCCCGGCGTTGTCTTCGTAGACCGTGGTGGGGCCCGCCGGCAGCAGCCGCAGGGACGCGAGGACGGTCCGAAGCCACATGGCCTCTTTGACGGCATGTGCGAGCGCGACGTACTCGGCCTCGCACGTCGACAGCACGACGCACTCCTGCTTCTTGGATGCCCAGCTGACAGCGCCGCCGTTGAGCATCGAGACGTAAGCGCTGTGCGAGCGGCGACCGTCGATGCGTAGTCCGCATCCGAAAAGACCTCCAACGCCGTACCCGCCCCGCCCCCTCCCCCGTACGTAAGTGCCCATCCCTTCGTTGTGACGAGGTAGGCGAGCACACGCTTCAGCGCTGACCAGTGCCCCTTGCCCGGATTGGCAGCGAACTGGGCGAGCCGGACGACCGAGAAGGAGAGGTCGGGCCGGGTCACCAGCATCACCCACAGCAGACCGCCGAGGAGCTGGGCGTAAGGTACGCCCATCATCTCCCTCCTCTCCTCGTCTGTCTGCGGGGACTGCGACTTGCTCAGGATGAGACTTGGGTCGAGGGGCACGGCGACGGCGTGTGGGTCCGTCATGTGGAACTTGGCGGCGAGCGACTCGATGTACGATGTCTGGGCGAGAGAGATGGACCCTGCTGCGACGTCCTGCTTCACCTCGATCCCTAGGCAGAACGCCATCTGACCGAGATCCTTGACCGTGAAGGCTGACGCTATCCTCGTCTTGACCTCCTTCAGGATTCTCTCGCCTGAGGCGAACAGGCCGAAGTCGTCCACGTACACGGCCAGGTGCAGCTCCTCCCCCTCCCATCGCAGGGAGTAGAGGCCCTGGTCGGCGTCCGACCTGACGAAACCGATAGAGGTGAGTACCTCGTCCAGCTTGAGATACCACTGGCGAGCTGCCTGCTTGAGGCCGTAGAGGCCCTTGTGGAGGCGGCAGACCCAGTCTTCCTTGCCCGGCTCCTCGAAGCCTGGCGGCTGACGCATGTACACCTCCTCCTCGAGTTCGCCGTACAGGTAGGCCGTCTCGACGTCCATCTGGTGAACGAGCCAGCCGTGCCTTGCAGCCTCGGCCAGCAGCACGCGGAGCGTCGTGAACTTCACCACTGGCGAGTACGTCCCGTCTGCCTGGTAGTCCTTGCCTTCGACCTGGCTGAACCCTTGAGCAACGTACCGCACCTTGTTTGTACGTCCTTCTTTTCTGCGAGGACCTCTCGGCAGCCGACGATGTTCACGCCTGCAGGTCGTGGTACTAACGTCCAGACCTTGTGCTTCTGCAGCGACGCCATCTCCCGCTCGGCGCCGGCCTGCCACTCGGCCGCGTTCGGCCCACGCAAGGCCTCGTTGAGACGCTCAGGTACGCCCGCTTGATGTGCTGCAGCGAGCGCTATTGCGTGCGCGAGGAAACGGTCGTGGTCGATGCTGACAGGCTCGGCGTCCCTCCTCTCCTCGGACAGCGCTGCCAGCACGAGGTCCGTCGTGTCCGTGGGCCACCGTGGTGCGTCCGTCCTTCTGCTCTGTTGTTCGTCATCAGATGTCGTGGATGAGCTCAGGCCAAGGGGTAGAGGCTGACGATAAGTGGGAACGTCCATTTGGGGGGTTGCTCTGCGAACAGTCTGGCCCCCGCGTTGGCTCACGAGCGTGCGTCCTACGGCAGCGACGGTCCCTCTCTTGACCATCACCCCGTCTTGTCCATCCACGTCTGACATCTCCTCTCCCTCACTCCCTTCCTCGGTCTCGACAGCACCCGACGCTACCAAGCCTTGCTCGTGCGTACGATAGCGCGCCGGCTTCCGTCGCACGCGCTCTGGGTTGCGTCGTCTGTCGATGACCTGGGCTGACGTCGCACCTTGCTCTCCTCCAGCCTCGGCCGGTACGACGTCCGCCCCATGCCGCATGTCGACCGCCATCGCAGGACCCGGTCCTACGATGGCGGGACTCTCGACCTCGTTCGTGGCGTCGCGCTGACGCTCCTGTGTTCCTTCCCTTCGACTACCAGCTCCTGCCCGACCATCCGACCGACCACCACCCTCCTCCAGCCGACCACCACCCTCATTTCCCTCCTCAATTTCGACTTCCGACAGCACCTCGCCGACGCCGTTCGGAGGCCCAACTCGGCCGTCTGGTGACACCTCAGGCGACCTCCGAGATCCGTAATCGTCTCCCTCGCCGCCTCCGTACTCGGTGGCTTCCGGAGTTAGGGTTAGGCTGTCCGCACCCAAAGTGCGGACAGTTAGAGTTAGGTTGTCCGCACCTAAAGTGCGGACACTCTGCGGCGGCGGCGCGGGACTAGGCGAGCCGGCTGATCCCTCTCCTTCTTGACGGGGCCGCGCCGTGGCTGACCGACGCGACGGCGTGCTGCTCGTGCTTAGCACGTCGTCGACGTCGTGGTACGCGTCTCCTTCTTCCACCCTCCCTTCGGGGACAACGGCGTCGTAATGACCTTGTCGACCGGCCGCAGGTGTCTCGTCGTCTTCGTCCTCGTCGCCGACCTCCTCGGCTGCCGTCTCGTCCTGTCGTCCGATCGTCGTCTCATCATGCTGGTCCAGCTCGTCCCAGACCAGGTCGTCGCCCCCTTGCTTGTCGTCGCCCGGCCAGAACGTCGACTCGTTGAACGCAACAGTAGCCGACCGCACGACACGTCGC
>MVAK01000219.1:0-13355 GCA_014825535.1 Cystofilobasidium bisporidii
GGGGGGGGGGGGGGGGGGGGGTGGGGGGGGGGGGGGGGGGGGAGAAGGACGCGCAGCCAACCAGAGACGCGTGTGTAAGCCCGGTTCGACAGGGTTGGGACCAAACAAGCGATCGAGCTCCACGTCGGATCTCTCTCTCTGCTCCCCCTTTCTCCCTCCCTCCCTCCCTCCCTCCCTCTCTCCACCCGTGTCTGCCCGCCCACCATGGCCACCTCGACTCTCACACCCGACGTCGGTCCCTCTCACCCACCCTTGCCTGCCTGACTGACTGACCGACCGACCTCTTGCGCCCTCTCCCCCCGCTCCAGCCCGCTCTCTCACCGACCAACGTGTTGCGTCCTCCTCTCCTCCTCTCCTCCCCTCCTCCTACCTCGGCTCGCTTGCCTTGCCCACTGAAACCCCTTCCCTCCCTCCACGAATCAAAGCGTCGTCCACCCCCTCGTCCTCCTCTCCGTCGTCGACCACGCGGCCCGCGCTCCCACCTCGGCCAACAAGCGCGTCCTCGGCGTCCTCCTCGGTCAGAACGACGGCTCGACCGTCAACGTCGCCAACTCGTTTGCCGTTGCGTCTCCCTTCCTTCTTTCCCTTTTTTTGTCTTCTTCTTTGCTGCCGACCCCTTTGGGCCCTCCTTGCTTGCTTCCTCCCACTCGTCCTTCCGCCTGCCCACCTGCCTGCCTGCCTCTCGCTCATTCGAGCGAGCCGCTCGCCCCTCACCGCGGCCTGCCTTCCTGCCTGCCTTCCTGCCTGCCTCCCTCCCTCCCTCCCTCCCTCCCTCCCTCCCTCCCTCCCTCCCTCCCTCCCGCACTCCTAACCCCTCCCCCTCCCCCCTCCTCCCAACAGGTGCCCTTCGAAGAAGACCCCTCGGACCCCAAAACCTGGTTCCTCGACCTCGACTATGTCGACGCCATGTGGGACATGTTTCGCAAGGTCAACGCCCGCGAGAAGCCCATCGGCTTCTACCACACGGGCCCGACCCTCCGCGCGTCCGACCTCGAGATCGGCGCTCTGTTCAAGCGGTTCGTGCCGAGACCGGTCAGTCGTCGCCCCTCCCCCTTTTTTTTTTCTAGGTCTTCCTTGGTTTGGCTTTCGGTCAGCGTTAGACAGCAGCTGACCCCCCCCCCCCCCCCCTTCCCTCCCCCCCCCCCCCCCCCCCCCCCCCCCCCCCCCCCCCCGGCCGCCAGCGTATCTGTCAGTCTGGTCACGACGTCGCCTGTCGGCTGACCCCCCCCCCCCCCGCTTCATCGCAATCAGCTTCGACACCTACATCAACTACCGCAAGCTCGCCACCGCTCACATGTGCATCATGCACAACGAAGGCTGCCACTTTGTCCTCACTAACGAGGACTCGACATTCCCCTCGCACGGCGCCTTCTACCCGGGCAGTGGCGCGATCTCGGCCCCACTCAAGTTCTCGACGGGCAAGACGCCGATCGTCGTCGGTCCGTCCTTCTGCTCCTCTTTCTGGCCTTCTTTCATTCCCTTGCCCGATCAAACCTTTGGAACGAGCCTTGCAACTCTGATGCTGACCTCGCTCGCTCGTTCCGCATCCGCAGGCAAGCCCAACAAGTCGATGATGGACTGCATCGTCGCCAAGTGAGCTGCTTCGTTACCCGCTTCACTCCTCTCGCTCTTTTCTTTTGGCCCCCGCTGACTCCGGCCCGGTGAAACATCCTCTTTCACCGCTGCAAGGCGCAACTTTGACGTCAAGCGCACGCTCATGGTCGGCGACCGGCTCAACACCGACATCGAGGTTTCGTCCTTCCCTCCCTTTTCGCTTTTTTTTCCCTCCCGTGCGCTGACTGCTATCCGTTTTCTTCTCGTCGCACGACAGTTTGGCAACACTTCAGGCACCTCGACTCTGCTCGTCCTCACGGGCGTCAACCAGGTGGCCGACATCGAGCCAAGCGGGACGACGCCGACCTTCGTCGTCAACAGCCTTGGCGACTTCCGCCAACTCGCAAAGTGAGCGCCGGACAGGACAGCCTTTGCAAAAAGGATGCTCATAGATACCAGCTAGACGGGGCCGAAGGGCGGGGGAAAGGCTCTGAATGACGTTGTATCAAGCATGTCGGTGTGCCCCGAGGGCGCACAACCTGTCGAGCGCCCGCTCATTGCTTCACCCTATGACAATGCTGACGCGGGCACGTTGCAGTCAGGCAGCCCAGCGCGTGCTCTCCCATCAACCTAGCGCCCGCTGAGTGATCCTCGTGCCTGACGTCTACTACTTCTCCCTCGCCATCTCCCGCTTGGGTCAGCGACCGCGTTGCACTGCAATTAGCTGGCGCCTGCGGGGCCACATTGCCCGGGTGTGGGCGGCCAACTCGATGAGCCCGGGAAGAATCAAGCAGCGGCGAGCGCGCGGTGCAGCTCGCCCGCGCTTGGGCATGACGTTGCGACCTCCCTACAGACCAGCCGCCTGAAGTGTCCTCAAGCCCTAGAGATCAGCTCAGTTCGCTTCCGAAAGGAAAATCCTCCTGCTCATGGCTGGGCGCGAGCCGGACAGCGCCGGCGTCGTCGCAGGCGCCGTCGAAATGTCTGGCTCGATCGCTCATCGGTCGGAGCCCGCCGGGCCGGAGGGCCCGCCAGCCCGGGATCCCTTTTAGGCGGGGCGACAGGCCCGAGCCTCCTCCTCACGACCACAACCCCCTCACCCTTCTCCTTCCCTCTTCAACCTTGCTCCCTGCACTCCTCTGACATGTCTGGTGCGTTCTCTTTTGGCTTCTGATGATGGGAAATGAGGAGAGGAGATGGGTGTTCGGGCACGACCGAGAGCTCGCTGGGCTCCTCCTCTTCCTCTGTCGGCTCCCTCTGCCAGATCGCCTGTCGATGCTCCAGCAACCCCAGCCTCATCGTCCCGATGCCGAAGGAGAGCTCTACCGTGGAAGGATGTCCGCTGAAGATTGTGACCTGCCTCTCTGATCTGACCTCAGACCTCACCATCACCGGCTACGTCGTCCACGACGTCCGTTTCCCTACCAACGAGAGTGCCGCCGGCACAGATGCCATGGTACGCGGGTCTCGTTCTCCCTTGGGCATCTCCCCGGACTACGTCTACTGCTGACCTCTATTGCTCATTGACGTCTGTCAGAACACCGAGTGTGCGTTCTGCAACTTTGCAACTTCTTCTACCTCATCACAGGAGCAAGCGCGCTGATGGCTTTCCCTTGCTCCTTCTCCCCCCCTTTCTCACTGTCTCCCTCATCATCGCACGCCGACCCTCGCACAGGTGACTACTCGTCGGCCTACGTCACCTTCCAGACCGAAGACAAAAACCTCGAGGGCGCGGGTATGACCTTCACCATCGGCCGAGGCAACGAGATCGTGCGTCTTCCTGTCACACGCTCCTCCTGCTGCGCCGTCTTATGCCCGTCGGCTGACGCCCGGCGGACGCCGCGCTTTCGATCCGCAGGTCTGCGACACGATCCGCCTGATCGCTGAGCGCGTCAAGGGAAAGAAGATTGAGGAGCTTTTCTCCAACATGGGCAAGACGTGGGACTTCCTTGTTTCGGACCCGCAGCTACGCTGGATTGGCCCGGAAAAGATGAGTTCCTCCTTGCCGTCAGTCTTTCAGCTCTACGACCAGAGCCTTTAAGGCTGACATGCACAATCTCTTCCTTTTGCCCCCTTCTACGGAGTCGTCGCCATCGCCACAGGCGCCGTCAGCAACGCCATCTGGGACCTGTACGCCAAGAGCCGCGGCAAGCCGCTCTGGAAGCTCATCGCCGACTTCACCCCTGGTGCGTCGAGACCCTCCTCGCGACCCCGGTGTCGCTCTTTGCTGACCCTTCTTTTCCCACTCCCTCTTCGAACGCAACAGAGGAGTTCGTCCAATCAGTCACGTTCCGCTACATCACCGACCACCTGACGCCCGAGGAGGCGCTCAAGATCCTCAAGGACAAGGAGGCCGGCAAGAAGGAGCGCGAGGCGACCGTCATCAAGCGCGGCTACCCGGCTTACACGACGTCGGTCGGCTGGCTTGGCTACAGCGACGACAAGGTCCGCCGGTTGACCAAGGACGCCCTCAACCAGGGCTTCAACCACTTCAAGGTGCGCCTTGCTCAATGCCATTGTGTCCCTGGGCCCTTTGTCGCGCTGGCGCTGACATCTTCGACTTTGGCCTGCCCTTCCTGCAGCTCAAGGTTGGCGCCAACGTCGAGGATGACCTCCGCCGCGGCCGTATCATCCGTGAGATCATCGACGACCCCAAGAACCTGCCCGAGTGGCGCGAGAAGATCTCGCCCGAGTCGGTCGCCGGTAAGAACGCCTCGGCGGCCGGCACCGTCCTCATGGTCGACGCCAACCAGGTCTGGGATGTTGCGCAGGCCATCGACTACGTCAAGGAGCTCAAGCCGCTCAACCCTTGGTGCGTTCCCTCGACCTCGCCACCTTCGAGTTATCGCAGTCAGACTGACGCACCTCTCCGGCGTAACTGCTCTCAGGTTCATCGAAGAGCCAACCGCGCCGGATGACATCTCGGGCCACGCCCAGATCCGCAAGGGCCTCAAGCCTTACGGCATCGGTGTCGCGACGGGAGAGCACGCGTGCGTCTTCTCTGTCCTCTGCCCTCTTCACCAGAAGCGCAAATCGGCTGACTCTCCTTCCCTCTCTTGGCCACTCGCAGGCACAACCGCATGGTGTTCAAGCAGCTGCTACAGGCGGAGGCGATCGACGTCTGCCAGATCGACAGCTGTCGCCTCGCGGGTGTCAATGAGGTCCTCTCGGTCCTGCTGATGGCGGCCAAGTCGGGCGTTCCAGTCTGCCCGCACGCTGGTGGAGTCGGCCTCTGCGAATATGTGCGCCACCTCACTCCTCATCCTTCAAAGGCGCACGCAGGAACTGAAGGCATCTCTCCTCCCTCCCATCACAGGTCATCCACCTCTCGCTGATCGACTACATCTGTGTCTCGGGCTCGTACGAGCGCAACGTCCTCGAGTGGGTCGACGAGCTGCACGAGATGTTCGAGTTCCCTGTGTCGATTAACAAAGAGGGCCGGTACAACGTCCCGCAGGACCCCAACGGCGGTTACTCGATCACGTTCAAGCCCCAGAGCATCGAGGACTACAGCTTCCCCGGCAAGCCCGGCGGCTACTGGCAGGCGGCGGCCAAGGGCGAGCAGAGGGCATGGAATGCAGCGCATGGCGTCGTGGTCGACTATTAAAACTGCGCGCGCACCCCTACCTTGTAGATTTATGGCTGGCTTTCCCTTGTCATGTGCATCACCCAGAGAGTGAGACCAGAGCGAGAGCAGATGTCCATCGCGAAGGACTACGCGACCAGTAGCACGTCGCCCACATCGCCTACGAGCGCCAATTTGGCACCCGCCAGCAGCCGGACCCGTTTCGGCTTCCTCCCATCTCGTCCTTGCGACTCGAGCCGCAGGTCGAGCGTCTCCAGCAGATAGCGCACGTTGAGCGCGTACGCAAGGTCGATGTAGATGCGATAGTGGTCGCCGTAGCCGACGCCTTGATTCGCCGAAGGGTCGTTGGTCTCAGTCTTTGGGTAGCCGTCGGTCGCGTGGTGGAGGACGATGGAGACAGGTCCAAGTCTGTGGTTCGAGACCAGACCGAGGAGGGCCTTGTGTAACGACCGGAGCAAGGTCGGCGTCCACAAGAGGGGGGGCGGCGGCGGCGGGACAGGGTCGAGCGCGCAAGTCGGCGTGGACTGGCCCGTCGCTGGCGCCGTTGCTGTCGATGGCACCTTGGGCGGAGCGATCCGCCCGCTAAGTAGGTACTGTTGCGAATTGCTCCGGGTCGTCTCCTTGAGCGGCGCGAGCTCAGCTGACCGCCCCGTCTCCCTTGCCGCCTTGTCCCGCTGCGCCTTGCTCTTCCTCTCCGACCGGAATCCGCCCTCGATGTATGCCTGCGCGTCCTCAACCTCCTGGACGTCCGTCGCTAGCCACCCGCCGCTCGCGGTAGGACAGCCCAAGACGGGTCCGTGCACAGGAACGATCCACTTGCCGCGCTGACGGCCTGGCTTGGGCGGACAGAACGCGGGGCCACTTGACGAGGCTGGCGGAAGGGAGAAGGGAGGGATGTTAAGTGCCAGCAAGGTCGGATCGGGGAGGTTGTAGTGCGAGGTATGGCTCGAATGTGGCTACTCCCCGCAAGCGAGGCATGGTACGAAGGAGAGGCCGAGAGGGTCAGCGGGTTGAGTCGCATATGTTGAGAGGAGATGATACGAGGGGGGCTCACCGGTGCGACGACCTGGAAGCAGCGACCCAAGCCAGTGAGAAATCTCGTCGTGTCTAGAGCGTCCTGCCTGTTCTTGCGCCTCTTCTGCCTCGTGAGACGCGGAGGCTGCTCGCCGTTGACTCTCGAGATCGGCGTTGCTGCGGCTGCATGCGAGCTCGGTCGTCGATCAGCCCACGGCCTCGCACATCGTGAGCAACATGAACAAACGAAGAAGCTACGGACAACCTTCTGCGCCGGGCTCGACCTCACCGAAACGCTCACCCCAGGCCCGATGCTTCCCCTTGCTGTTGCTGCCGGTGGACGACAAGACGACGTCCATGGCCGGCCAGTCGCGCCGGAGGTGGTCGAGCAGGAGGCGCGCGCGTCCGAGCCGGGCGTCGGCCTGCGACGAGCTAGACGGCTCATCCGGGTGGCCGTAGACGTGAATTCGAGAGTATGTGAGTGGGAGGTCCATTCTTGTGACTCGAGGGGACCTGGGGCCGGATGCGGGGCGAGTAGGGGAAGAGGATGTGGCCGTCAGGAGGAGGCTGCCGCGGTCGTTTGTTGTGGGCGCCGGTCGCCAATGGCGAGACGACGCATATTCGACGCTCGCCACTTACTTGCGCACCAACGCAAGAAACTTCTTGCGCTCGTGGATTGTCCAAAGCTACATTGGGATCATGCGTATGCTAATAGTAGCCCTCCCCTGCCGGTCGCGTACCACCCTCGTCCTTGACCCCCGCACCGCCGCCCATGTCCAACCCTGCGAACCCTTCGGCCAATCCCCCACGCGGCTCGTATCCGTCGCTGCCCGGCCCAAAGTTCGGTCTGGGAGGGGCGAAAGGCTTGACGGCAAGAACGGCTCGGCCGGCGGGTATCAAAGGAAGGAGGGAAGAAAGCTGAGGGATCGGGGTGAAGTAGATCTGCATGGGTCGATAGAGCCGCAGCGCTCGTCAGCACAGCACAGCAGAAGGGGAGAAGGCGAGAGACGCACGCTGTTGTTGGTTTTCTCGTATGCGCTCAGGAACGCAAGTACGCTGTCAAGTTCCTCCTTCCACCTGCTTTCGGGCCCACCCTTCCCCTTCGTCCGCTTCAGCACGCCGCCGTTCGACGCGCCGTCGCTTAGCGTCCCTTTCGCGTCCCTCAACCAGGCCACCGCCTCACCCATCCGCTCCGCCTTCCCGCTCTCGCCCGCGTCGACTCCGAGCCACTTTCTCGACAGCGCCTGAACGAAGTCGCGGTTCGACTTGACGTATCGCAAAAGGTCGGCGACGGGCGGGTCGGTCTGAGCGTCCTCGGACCCCTTGGCACGCGACGACGATGACGAGGTGAGGAGTGCCGATGCTTCGGCGTAAAGATTCAGTACCGAGAGGTAGAGTTTGGCGAGGAGCGATGGCGATGGATGACCTTTGGCCAGCGGCGGACCGACGTGCGGAGCTGAGGCGAGCGTCGGGGACAGAAGCTTGCGGATCGACAGCAATTGAGCATCGGCAAGCAACAATTTCCCCAGGGCCAATACGAACGAACGACTTCCCTCGACCGGCCGTCTGCCTTTGCCTTGGTACGGCTCGCGCTCCCACTCGCCCACGAGGGGGACGAGGTATTCTGCAACGCCGGCAGCGCGACACAGCGCGTCGGCTGCGCGGCCCACGTGCTCGTCCCGCGCCTTGCGCTCGGCCGGGGGCAGAGTTGGCGAAAGCTCGTACGATCCGCCGTCGGTCGTCGCTTGAGAGCGAGCGAGGAGCGAGGCCGACAGGGCCAGAGACGAGAGGTACGTGTAGAGCGTGAAGATGTGCTCGGCCTGGAACGACGGGAAGGGGTGGCGAGGCGGCGAGGAGAGGAGCGAGTGGGTGAGGGCCGGCCGCCACGAGAAGGCTATGATCAAAGAGCGCAAGGCAACGAAAAGCAGGACAAGAGCTCAGACTAGTGTCAGCAGAGGAGAGGAAGGCGCGCGGGATGGGCCTCGTGAGCACACGCACTCGGCTCTGACCGGAGGAGCAGGTCGTCCGACTGGAGCGAATTGAGGATCGCCTGCAGGTGAGGCAGGTAGGCCTCGACGGACTGTGCAGCAACCAGTCAGTAGGAGAAAGTCAGCTCCAGAAGGGCAGCACGGACGTTCAAAGGGGCGATAGAGAGCGGGAGGACACACAGCGACGATGGCGTTGGGGTCGCGCAGGCCGTCGGCGGTCCGCTTGCCTTCCTTGAGGACGCCACGGAGGGCGGCTCGAGCTGTCGTCGCCTGGTCCAGGCGGAGGGCGAGATCCGAGACGGGTGCGACTAGGTGGTCGTTGAAAGAAAGGGCACCCGTCGTCGAGAGCGGGAAGGCAAAGGACATGGTGCGCGAGAGATGGCCGTTTGCGGGGCGACGCTGGCTAGAGCGCGGGGAAGCAAAGGCGGGCTGGCTGGGCTGCCAGCGAACGCGCCCTCGTTCCTCTCGCCTCTTTCCATCACTCCGTTTCTCTCCATTTCTTCCTCCCCTTGCAGCTCTCGCACGGTTCACCATGGGCCAGCAGACCCACAGGACTCGCAAGATCGCCACGTCTCCGCCCATCCCAGAAGAAACCGCTCTCCCGCCGACCTTTGACGACGCGCCCGACATGCCCGCCTCTGCCGCCCCAACCTCGTCCGGCGCCGTCCAGGAACACGAGGTCGTGTACGGCCGCACGCCCTCGGGTGAAGGTGCGCTCAACTTCGACTTGCCAAGCTGGCCTGCTCTTGTCATCTCGAGCAGAACACTGGCAATTGACCAGCCTTTCCTTCGCTTGGTTCTCAGTCTTCGCCGTGCCCGAGACGCACTCTTGGTTCCATCACCTCGCCTCGCCCTCCAGCCGCAAGAGCTCGCTCGACCTGCTCACCCTCTTTTCCATGGGCCTCCAGATGTCTGTTTTCCGTATCTCCTACCTCTCAGCTGCCCTCGGCCTGCGCAATCACAGCTGACTGGCGACTTCGCTGTGCTGTGTGGTCGCGCCTATCTTCCTTCAGCGTCCTCTTCCTCGTCCTCCCACTCAAGGTCTCGCGCGTGCTCTTTGTCCTCCTCTTCGCTTTCTTCCGGCTGGCGTACAACGTCGGCCTCGGCTGGATCCTCATCAAGCAATCCAAATCCAAGTACATCGTCAACGAGGTCCTCAAGCGGGGCTGGCTCGACGCCAACAAGCGGCCTAAGGTCGCAGCGTGGTGCAAGCGCGAGCTCGAAGGCAAGATTGGCAGGGGCACGTACACGTTCGAGGACACGCCGAAGGAGTTTACGATCTGGCTCCTGTTCAGGCAGGTGCGCAACCCAGCGACTTCGTTTTTGCCACTCCCTGCTTCGCAAAACCTCGCAGCTGACAGTCTCGCCCCTCTTTGCTCCCTCCTTGTCGCAGATGGTCGATGTGATCCTGCTCAAGTGAGCTCGGCCCTCCTCTCCCCTTTGATTTCCAACTGGCACGGCGCGCCCGACCCGAGTCGCTCATCGCCGTCACCCGACTCGCGCTGACCCCCCTTTTGCTTCCCCGTGTCCCCTCGCCAACCAACAGCGACTTTGTCTCGTACTCGCTTATGGCCTTCTCCTTCTGCTCCATCCCGGCCGGCCACTCGGTCTGGTGGCACCTCCTTCGCTGGGCCGGCGGGACCTCGCTCATTCTTTTCAACCTTTGGGTCAAGGTCGACGCGCACCGCGTTGTCAAGGACTATGCCTGGTACTGGGGAGACGCCTTCTACCAGACGATCCTGAACAAGGAGCTCGTCTTTGACGGCGTGTACAACCTCGCGCCGCACCCGATGTACTCGGTCGGCTACGCTGGCTTCTACGGCCTCTCGATCATCGTCGCCAGCCACACGGTCCTGTTCGTTAGTATAGCCGCACACGCGGCCCAGTTCGGCTTTCTGCTGTGGTTCGAGAACCCTCGTGCGTACTGCGCCTCCTCCGCCTCGGCCGTCGCTCCCAGCTCTGTCAGGCATGCGCATGCCCTGCCAGCTGGACCCCGCGCTGACGACCCCACCACCTTCTCTCTTTGCTCGTGCGCGGTGCGGCTCTCCGCCAGACATTGACCGCATCTACGGCGGGGGCAAGAAGCCGCTCGCGCGCCGCATGTCTGTCAGTGCCGCCGCGGCCGCCTCGTCCTCAGTCGACGGCAGCGCCGGCTCGTCGGGATCGTCTGCGGCGGGAGCTCCCTCGCCCGACGTCACGCCGCGCTACTTCAAGCGGGACGCCGTCGTTTTCAAGAACCTCGACGTCTTCCGCTCGACCGACCTGTCACTCTTCCTCCTCGTGACCTACACCTTCCTCCTCTCGACCGTCTTCCACAAGCTGTCTCCGCGGCTCGCTCTGCTCGCCCACTTTGTCCATGCGCTCGCCTGGCGCGTCTTCCACTCCTTCGGGCTCGGCACGCTGCTCAAGAAGCAGTCGGAGAACCGTTGGCTCGTCCGACACTTCCTCAAGCACTACGCCTACCCCGCGGGCGAGGACGGTGCCGTCCAGGACGCCTTTGCGAACTGGAAGGCGACGTACAACCTGTCACTCTGCATGACCTACGGTGCGTCCCCTTTCCTTTTTGGTTCTCCCGCGCATCCCCGGCGCTTTCGGCCTCCTGATGTCCGGTCTTTTTCCGCTCCACAGCTTCATTCCTTGGGCTCGCTTGGACGACCTACTCGATCCCGTCCGACTGGACTGTCGGCGGTCAGCTGCTTCGCCACACGCTCGGCTGCGTGCGTTCCCGCTCGATCCCTTGGCAGTGCTATTGACAGCAAGGCTCAGCGCTGACTTTCCTGCCGTTGACGCCCCAACGCAGATGCTTGTTGCGCTTCACCTTTGGACGGCCGCATCAACGTACGAGGTCCTGGGCGACTTTGGCTGGCTCTACGCCGACTTTTTTCTCCCGCAGAATGCCTCGCAGCTCGCCTACACGGGCATCTACCGCTTCCTCAACAATCCCGAGCGCAGCATGGGCGGCGCCGCCTTTTTTGGCTTGGCGCTCATCAGCGGCAGCAAGCTCGTCACGACGCTTGCCATCATCTCGGCCCTCTCGCACTGGTGGTTCCTCAGCTTTGTCGAGAGGTGCGCTAGGTTTCTTGCTCTCGCGCTCAGTCGGTCTTGCGCTTGGTCCTGAACTGACTTGCCTCTCCCCGACAACATCTATCCTGTGCCCTGCCAGCCCCCACATGCGCCAGGTCTACGGCGACGCGATGCGCAAGGACGCCGGCATCACGCAGACGCTCAAAACGGTTGTTGACCGCTCCTCGCTGCTGCAGCGTAAAGAGATGAAGCGCGTTGTGTCTGAGGTCCGGGGAACGTTTGACAAGGTTGACCGCAAGATCACGCACACGGTTGAGGAGTTCCTTGAGAGCGCCCGGCCGAAGCTGTCCGAGGTCGTCGAAGACACCAAATTCTTGCTGCAGCAGTCGCGCGAGCGGCTCGTCATAACGTGTGTAACCTGTTGCCTTTGTCCCGGCCCCCTACAAAGCTCCCGTGCCCCCGCTGACTATCTCGCGTCTGCGTCATCACTCTTCTGCCTGCCGCCAGCCGCGTGGCCAAGGATCTGCCCGACACGTCTGACTACAACCTGACGCTGCTGCCCTCGGTCGCCGACATGAACCGCTCAGCCGAGGACACGACTATCTCGCGCTTTCACATTGGCGAGGCCATCAAGATCCAGTGGCAGGCGCCCGTCACGCACTCGAAGAAAGACTGGATCGGCGTCAGTCGTTGCCGGTCTCTTGTTTGCGCCTCGCCACCTCGCGCTGACAGACATCCTGATATTCCTTTCGCATTCCCAGATCTACCGCCTTGGCGCGTGCAAGTCAACGCTCGTCACCCGCATCTCGAGTGCCGGCAAGTGGGTCCCGCTCCACGCCGACCAGTACGACGGCGAGGTGCCGATTGGCGACGAGGACGAGGCGCCAGTCGCCGCCGTCTCGTCGTCTTGCTCATCGGGCACAGTCACGCTCCGAGGCAACGCATTGCCGTGGAACGCCGGCTCGTACGAGCTCCGCTACCACCACGACGGCAAGCACAACGTCATGGCCCGGCTCGCGCCTCTGGAGATCTTCGTCCCCCGCCCTCAGGACCCGATGTCGCTCGGCTCGGTCCAGGAGATCCTGACGCGCATCGTCACGCTCGCGCTCGACTCGGACAGCACACTCGTCCCCCAGTCGGCCATCGCGACTCCTAAGTCGACCCAGACGCCCAACGCGGCTGGGTCGGTCAGCCCGATGACCCCGACGGCAACGCTGGCCCCGCGCGCGACCGGCGGCCAGGGTGCATCTGCCCCTCCCCAGAGTCTCAGCCCAGCCTCAGCAGCTGGACACCCGCCGTCTTCGCCTCCGACCGGATCGGTCACCGTCGGTGACAACCCCGACGACCAGGAGTCGTCCATCCAGAGGGCGTTGTCAACCATCTCGGTGTCGTCCTCCCAGGCCTTGTCGGCGACAGACGATCCGGACGACTTTACCATCATGTCGGCCGTCCAGGCCGAGCGCATGGTCAAGGGCATCCGGCTCGCGTTCGACGTCGATTTCACGCCGAGCGTTGTTGTCGCTCAGCCAAACGTGCGCGAGCTCGCCGAGCGCATCGTCGGCAGCCTCAAGGTTCTCGCCCGCGACGACCCAGACCGGCTGCGAGCCCGCGCGCTGAGCACGAGCAGCGTCTCGGCTAGCAGCATCGGCGCTTCTAGCTCTTGAGCAGGGCTCACTAAAAAAAAGGCGACGAAGCAGAAATGGAGAGGCCGAGTCGAAACGCGAACGCAGAAACTCACACGGGGAGGAAAGGGAAGCATTGAAAGTCGCAGGGGGTTCAGACGCTCGCTCGCACCCAACCGAATGGAATCCATGCCCCCCTTTCGTCCTTGACAGTTGTGTCTCGGCACCCTGCCTTAGACACTCGTTTGTCAGCGTCGCTTTTGAGGATGACAGGCGCAAGAGGGCCTGGGGGTGAGGGCTCAGAGCTGGGCGATCCCCGCAAATGGAGAGCAATCTGGACCTGAATGAATTGTCCGACGTGGAGTTCCGGCCTGCCGACCGGCTGTGCGCGACCATCCTTTGCGATTGGGCGTGTCGAGAGAATTGTCAATGAGATTCCTTGCTCCCCTGTGTGGTCCTCGCTTTCCGCCTCGGGGCTGCCAAGAAAGCCCTCGGACAAGCGTAGTGGAGGAGGGGGCCGTCAGACGTGCGAGCCGGGTCTGCTGGGATCGATCGGACGCATCCGTGGTG
>MVAK01000220.1:0-12994 GCA_014825535.1 Cystofilobasidium bisporidii
GGCACGGTGGGGTGAAAGCGAGCGACTGACAGGGAGAGGTCTGTGGGAGGGACGCGAAGACGCGAAGAGGGGCTTGATCGTGATTCGCAAACGACGATTCTGGGCCTGCCGCTTTTGACAACCGTACTGGGCGATGTCCGGACGCGTCCTCGTGAGGACCACGATGACGCGGTCGCAGCCCGCCGCGTGCCGATCTGCCTCAGCCCTCCGACCCTAGCCCACCCTCACCCGTCCTCGACCACCCTCTTCCGTTCATTTCGAGCTCCCCAATTGCTCCAAGATATTGCCCAACATATGTCCGACTACGAGCAGGCGAGGCTCGCCAACATTGCCGCCAATAAGGCGCTGCTGAGCTCGCTAGGGATCCAGCAGGTGTGTGTCCCCCCTCGCCGATCCCAAGCATCCCTCCCGCCTCATAGCCTCGCTGTGTCTCTCACAGACTCGAGAGCTGACACTTTGGAATACCGCGACCTCTTGCTGATCCGTCTGTTCGCTCTTGCTCGCATCAGCCTCCCGAGGTGAAGCCGCCCAAGGCCGAGCCCAAGCCGCCCAGGTCGCGAACCAAGCGCAAAAGCTCGCCGTCGGCCGCGAGCCTCGTCGCGCTCGAGCCGTCGCGCAAGTCGTCACGCATCTCTGGGATCCCGGCGCCGTCGTACACGGGCGACGGCGCACGCTTCTTTGACGACGACGACGATTTCGGGCCCAGTCGGTCGTCTCGCTCGCGATCTTCGGCAGCTGGGCCATCAATCACGCACTTGCGGCAGCTGCCCCGCGCGCCGTCGCCGTCGTCGGCCATCCCAGACGACTATGATCCGTCCTACGTCCAGCCGCTGCCGTCCCGGGACGCCGGCGACAAGGGCACCTTCAGGTTCGAGCCCGGCTTCGAAGGATTTACGCCCAACGTTGCGCCCTGGGAGGTGATGCGGGAAGGGTCGTTTGGGGGCACGTACTGGAGGTGCGACTGCGCAACCTCTCGGGCTTCCGCTGTTCCGCGATCTCGCGCTGACACCAGGACCTTGCTGCAGGCCCTTCTACTCTTCGGTCAGACGCGAGCAGATCCAGCCGCCCATCGACTCCTTCCCGGACGATTGGTTCGACCCGCCGATCGACAGTCCGTCCTGTTTCTTCTGCAGCCCTCTTCATTTGTACCGGCGTCCGCAGACTGATCTCGCGGATGCCGCCCACCTTTCCAGCCGCAACTTATCTCACTTCGACGACCTACCGACCCGAGATCAACAAGTATGGTGTCAAGGCGTCGCAGAGCATCGAGGACTGGGAGAAGCAGGGTTGGATCCGCAGCCAGGATCCGCGCGGCTGGATGGAGGTGCGCCTCCCTCGACCTCCCCTTCCCCTTGGCTCTTCTCCGTGCTCGTCCAGGGACCGACATCTGATCAACCTCCTCACGTCTCGCTATCAGTGGTACATTCATTTCTTCCTCGGTCGTCGCTCGCCGGACGACGTGCGGCAGATCCAGCGCTGGGCCGGCTGCGCCGGACCGAGAGGGAGGTTCAAGACCTCGCTCGTCAAGAAGATCGCGCAGGCCGGTGGCGTCGACCATCTGCACGACGCGGATGTCGCACCCATCTTGCGTCAGACGCTGCTGCATTGGGCTGTCGAGTTGACGCAAGAGTCTTTCGAAGCGTATCTGGCGTGAGGGACCGAGGGGTCGTCGACTCACGACCGGCACGCCTTACACCCCCCCCCCCTTCCTGTCCTGGCGGGCTGTAGCAGCGACATCGCTGTGTCTGTCCGTACGCTATTCAATGTTATCGCGCAATTCATGCTCAGGGGGTCAAGTGGTCGCTCGGATCGCGCCCGGCGCCGGAGTTCCTGACAGACGTTTGTGGTCGTGGCTCAGCAAACCGCAAGACGCGCGGACCTCTCCGCTTCGGCCTGTCCCTCTACAAGCTTCGACTACGACCGCGTCCGCCAATCCTCCATCTCATCAGACCTGCGCAACAAGCAGCTTCTCTGCTCTCGGCTTCCTCTTCGTCGTCCGGGTGACAACGATCTCGTCAGCGGTTTCTGCCTCGACTCGGTCGACCGCCCTTGCGCCGCCCCGCGCCTCCCGCAGCTACAGCCACGCGACGTCCCCAGCTCCAGCGCAGGAAGCGTGCTCGACAAGATCATGCAGAAGGCAGCGAACCAGTCAGTCTTCTTGCCCTCTCTCAGCCTTTTCTCGTCGAAAGAACCAGTCCGATGCTGAGGAGCGTCTCGCTCCGTATTCAGCCAGGCGGCCGACAACCCAGCAGCAGACGACGCGAGCTCCGTCGGCGGCCCCTCTGCACGCCTTGCGACCGACCACCCACGGCCCGCAGCCGCAGCGACATCGTCGACCTCTCGCAAGGGCGCCAACCCCTCCTCGCCTTTTGGCCTGGGAGATTGGTCCGAGGCCCGACTGCTTCGGAGCATTCGGACCATCGAGGGCAGGCTTCGGGAGCCAGGCAAAGTCGCGGAGGTGCGCCACGTCCTTGCTTGCCTTTCCTTCTCGTCTGGACCTCTGCTCCACGGGCTGACCGTCTCTTCGGCTCGTGCCTGGCGCCTCCTGCCAGAGCACCTCCCGTCAGAGGATCGCTCTCGGTTTGGAGAACCTTCTGAGCGAATGCGTCTACCGAGGTTTGGATCCCAAAACCGACCCAAAGTCGCTGCCTGCCAACCCTCGAGTCGCTGTCTCCCAGGGCGCGAGCTCGGCCGTCAACGCAGAGGCGCCCGGCCAGTCTCTGCCCCTTGCCTCCGAGCCGGTCCCGAGCAGTGCTGAAAGAAAGTGAGTCTGCTTATGACTGTGACTGTGTCGTGTCTCGCTTTGCTCCATTGCGATTGCCCGCCTTTGCTGACTTGCGGACTATTCGTGTCCCCCTTGTCGTCCGCAGCAGCAATGCGGTGCCTGAAACCGGCGGCATCGTGTGCAGCGGCTACTCGTCCAAGTGCGTCGCGAAGCGGCCGCTGACTACAGAAGACTTCATGAAGCACGGCAAGAGGATGAAGGCATGTGTCGAGTGCAGGGCGCGCGCCACTGCCGGATACAAGCGACGATCGCTCGGGAATGCGTCGTGCGTCGCCCTCTCTTCGGCCTCGCCTCTTTCGTATTACCTTTCGGGCTCCCCTTACTGAGCTCCGCATCATCTCTTCCTCGCCTTGCTCTCATCCAGGGTCGAAGGCTCTCTCCCGGCTCCGGCAGCCAAGAAGAGCCGCCTGTCTGCGCCGCCGTCGACGCTCGTCCGTTCGCCCTCATCACCACTCCTGCCGCCGTTTGCCCCAGGACCATCACTTCCGTCGGCTCTCGTGTCAGCATTGCTGCCTCCCGCAGGCGCAGTTGGAACCCAGAGCTCTCCTCAATGCATGGGAGTCGGCAGCCGGGGTCCTCATACTTGCATCGCGCCTCGCCCGTTGCGGCTCGAGGATTTCACGGGCCTACGCGGCAAGCTGGTCAAGGTCTGCCTGTTCTGCCGCGACAAGCGACATGCCAAGAAGAATGAGAAGTCCTCGACGGCTCCTTCGCAGCACACCGATCTCGTTGGGTGAGTCTCCTCGTCCCGCGGTCAGCTGGGCAGCTAGTGCCACCGCTGTTGTTTGCCCCCGTAGGAGCCCTCCAGGCTGACGCACGACCAGCAGCGTCTCGCTTCCGTTCAAGCCCATGTCCCAGTCGGTCAAAAGCTCCGCAAGCGTCTCCCAGGTGCCTCTCTCTTCTCCCTTGCCTTTGGATCCTCGGCGACCACTTTCTGACGCCGCTTGTGATGGTCGCACCACGGGACGAACAGCCCTGCAGACTGAAGAAGACCCCCGACGTCGCCCCTCCACCGACTCTTCTCGAGCGAGTCGAGTCACTTGAGGACCTCGCCTTGGAGGTCCTTGAAGCCATCATCCGCTTGCTCGACAGGTGAGTCGTCTTTTACGAGACCTCCTCTCGCGATCCCTCTTTCGAGCGCACCTCGGATCTGACAGCCGACGGCCACGTCTAAAGCATCCGCCCAGAAAACGGTCTGCCGCGCGACTTTCACGGCGACTTTTCGCCGCTCGATCAACCCCTGAAGGCTCTGGCCGAAGCTCGAGGTGCCTTGGTCCTCGGCCTGAGCAGCCTGCCTGACCAGGAGCCGGATATCTCGAGCATCTTGAGCGCCCTGCGGACATCGCCTAAGGGCTTTCCGACCGGTGAATCCCCCACCCACCTGCTGGAGACCTTCCACCTCTGGGTGCGTCCCGTTCCATCCGCTCGACCAGTCTCGACAGATACTTTTGGCTGACCATTGTGCTGCCACCGCGTCGGGCAGCGTATCAGCCGGCAGATCATCCACCGCCCGGACGACCTCACAGCTGTGACGACCACCATCGACCAGTGCTTTCCGTCGGCCAGTAGTGCCGACGCCACCCCCGGCTCGCTCATCCTCCGTGCGACGTGCTTCAACCTTCTCAAGGACGCTGTCGTGGCTCACCTTGGATCGCAACAGCCGTGCGTCCTGCTTTGAGCCCTGCTCTCCCATTTGACGTATGCTGGTTCTGACGGGCCTAGCCTGATCCTTTGGCGCTTTGCGGAGCAGGATCGATCCCCACACGATCCGCTCGACCATCAAGGGAGCCAAGCACATCTCGCTCGCAGTCTCTTCGTGGTCCAAGCTCAGGAGCCGCTTGATCAAGTGGTGCGATCAGCTCTTCGACGGCGTGCACGACACCCAGCGCCTGCTTCACACCATTCGCGAGGTCGAAACCCGAGGCACCGAGGCGTCTGCATGAGAGGCGCTTCTCGGGCCCGCTTCCTGCTTGTACTCTGCGTCATTTCCACTTTTATCGCCGACCGCTTTTCTGAACCCCGACATGTATGACTAGTTCACCATCGTCCGAACCACCCAGCCTCTCCTTCCTGAGAGCGAATGAGCAAGTCTCGCCGCAAACTCGAGCAGGGTCGACCGCGTTGCCCCTTTAACGCCGCCGCCGGCGTTTCAGGTCGCAGCGCCAGCCGAGCTGACCCGCGTTAGCTTCCCTCACCAACTTCCGTCTTGTCGCTGACCCACGACCATCCAAAGCCTGAGCTCTGCTCTTCAGCGTGGTTCGCACATCCCTCTCATGTCTGGTGCAAGCTGAGGGCCGTCGCTGACACAAGCTGCGTCGCCTGACCAGCTGCTTCGCTCACCGATGTCGTTGGTCCCAACTCGAAGCCCGGCTCCAGATGCCTCTTCCCCAGCTGCGGCCCATCCCTCACCAACAGCTCATCCGGTCGCCGCACTCCCAACGTCGAAGCCATTCCCTGAAGCCTTTGGGTCCGAGCTGGCGCCTCCTTGGACGCTCAAGGGAGATGCCTGGTGGTTCTTCCCCAGCCCGACGCTGCTTCCGTGGTCTGCGCGGCGGCTCCCGCCGGCAACTTTTGACCCGCTGCAAGCTCAGACCGCCGACGAGAGCGGCAAGTTCATCGGCGGCCTGTCCAACATCCAGCTGCTGCGCTACACAGACAGTCCCGTCGGCCCGTACGACGAGCTGCTATTCGTTCCGGGCGAGTTCGATGCGTTTGGTGGCAAGGGCGCGTCTGCAAGTCTCAGAGTGACGCGTATCTACGTGTCGTCCCTGGCATCTGTCGTCAACGGTGCGCTTCTTGCAAGCATCAGAGGTCGACACGGACTTACAGAGTGTTAACGAGTGCTCCCTTGTCCTGTGCAGGTCGCCGAAACTGTGAGGCGCATCGGTATCTCTCAGTCCAGCCAGACCATCGCGGGCAGGACCGATGACCTAACGACCCTTCCTCCTATTCACCCCCACCAGGGAACATCCCGAAGCGTCTCGCTCGCTTCGAATTCACCCCCATCGACTCTTCGAAGCCCTCTGGTCCCATTCACGTGTCTGTCTACGCCTGCACGTCGCCCTCAATCACGACGCTAGCGGACGTGCCGACGTTTGCGTCGACGCCCTTCTTCAGCGTCATCCTCGCTCCATCGTCGATCCCTGCCGTCCCCGTCAAGACCAAGTACGTCCCGTTGAATCTTCGACTGGCCATGCCGCCACTCGTCGATGGCACCGATGTCGGGCACGCCGAATTGGTCGGCACCGAGCGCTGGGTCAGCGTGACGCCGAGCTTTGAAGGGCCGTGCCGGCCCGTTTGGGGCAAGGGCGCGCTCGACAGCGAGGACAAGCGTTGGGCCGATGGGGACAGTTTCCCAGACGTTGTCCCGTACTCGCTCGGCCTGTACTGGAAGGACGTGAGTCTTGCGGCGCTACTCGCACGCTTGAGTGCAGCGCGTCTGTCGCAAGCCATCGCCACCCACTCCCGCGCCAGACGCCTGACCTGGTCGCACTCCTCACTCATTGCAGGTCATCATCGGCTTTCCTTCCGGTCAGGTCTACGACCCAGCATGACCGCCTTTGTCTCGGCGAGACCCGTCGCGCTGCACTCTTGCCTCGTGAATGTGCGTCTGGTGGTGCCTTGCACGCGCCGGCGCGCCGCGCCCTGTCCAAGCGTCCCTCTACCTGTCGCCTCGACACCATACTTGTCTAAGCCTATGCCTGTTTCGTTAGCCCCAATCCCATGCCCCTCTGCTTGTCTTGCAAGACCGGTTGCGCCGTTGGCCTGCTGCAAGGGGCCACTCGTGTCGGGCTCGTTACGTTCCTCTGTCACGCCTTGCCCGCACGCGCCTCGCCGGCTTCGCGCGTGCGTCGTCGGCTCTCGTTCGTTCGTCCCGAGCACCAACCCACGAACGCAACCGCGCTGGCCCTTCCTCGTGCGATGGAGGTCACCCAGCAAGCGCCCGCCTTCACGACCAAGGCCCCGCTCAAACCCTACGTCGACATCGTGACGGGTGACTCGTATGCGACGCGGACCGAGCTCGACCAGGCCAAGGCGGCCCGGCAGCAGCTCGCCGCCGCTCGACCGCCCCGCCCCGCCACCTCGGAGGCTGGTCAGGACGGCACGAAGGGCGTCGGAGGTGCGCCGCGTTTTCTCCCTGTCGTCTGCTTCCTTCCTACTGGCGCATGAAGCTGATACCGAGCGCTGGTGGTGGTGCGGATGGCATCATCGCAGGCGAGCAGGCCGCCGCCGCCGCTGCCTCTTCGTCCGCCGGCGGCGCCACCTCGACGGACGACGAGCCTGCGCCGGCAACGCCGACCGACGACGCCCAGCAGACCGCGATGCTGCTGAGGTCCAAGCCTAGCGGCGCTGTGGATGAGCCTCTGCTCTGTCCGCGATGCCGCGCCTTCACTTGCTCATTCGAGGCCAACCTCGAGGGCCACCTGCGCCAATGCCGCCGGCGCGAGCTCCCGTCCCACTTCGAGGTCGTCTTCCCGCCGACGTCGCTCTTTCCGACGGCGGAGCAGCTGCGCGAGGCGCAGAAGCTGCCACCGTCAAACGAGGGTCTTTCGACCGTCGTCAAGGCGTCGCGGGTCATTCAGAACACGGTCGCGGCTCACCCGACCTTTGCGGGTCCGTCACAGATGCCTGCCCCGTCGCGCCGGGGTCGGCCCCCCAAGGACTCCAACCTGCCCGTCGTCCCGAGGGGCGGCAAGCTGACCGTCACGTCGCCCTCCGGTCTTGGTGTGTGCTCTGCGTCCTGCTTCGGATTCCCTTTACCATCTGCTTTCGAGGACGAACGCTGACCGGCAGCGCTGCCTCCCCGACCCTGCTTTCTCTCCCCCCCCCCCCCGGTCGCAGTGTTCGCCATGGGCCGCGACCCTCGCTCGAAGCGCTTCAAGTGCCCGCGCTGCATCACATTCTCGCACGGCAACCCAATCAACTTTCACGAGCACGTGCAGAACGAGTGTCGCTCCCCCTGGCCATCCTCGGTGCCGGCAGCGGCCGAGCCTAGGGCGCCCGTGCGTTCGCGCAAGAACGTAGCTGCGAGGGCGGCGGCCCCGACGATGGCAAAGTCCCTGGTCCTGACCCAGAGCTCAACCAACGTCGAGGCAAGCATCGACATGGCGGAGGACGAGGATGAGGACGAGGACTTGAGCGATGAGGAGGAGGATCTCGAGGACCAGAGCGTGATCGGGGAGGCCGAGTCGCTGGGGGCAACGCCGCTCGTCGCCAAGAAGGAACCGACGCTGGCTCAGGCTGCCGTCCCGGTCACTGCAACTCCCACCACCGATGCCGGATCTCTTATCGACACACCGGCCGCTTCCATCACTCCTCCACCGGCCACCGCTCCGGCCGAGGGTCCGAAGCCCAGCGGTCCTGCAGGGGCCCTCGCAATGGGGTCCGCTGCCGTTGCACCGACCTTCGCTGCTGTGGCCGTCGACGCTAGCGCCGAACCGGCCCTTGCTTCCATCGTCGAGGGCGCTGTGCCGACCACCCAGCGCGGCACCGTCCCGCGCAGCGCATCCTCGCGATCGCTCAGGACCAAGCCGGTCAAGGTCCTGAAGGACTGGGGGTCAGACGACGAGGACATGTTTCTCGCGTCGGGTGGCGACGACAGCGAGGAAGACACCGAGCACATGCCAAGCGGATCCAACAAGCGCAAGAAGCGGGCCTCGACAGCCGCATCGGACGGGCAGCGGGTGCGCGACCTTGCTTGCTTCCTTGCCTGCCCGCGAGCATCTCAATCGTGACGTTCTGGTCACTGACCCCTCATCTGTGTTGCTTCTCGCTCTCTGATGCAGCCGGGCCAGCATGTCCTCCAAGAGGGCGAGCAGTCGTCTTGGCAAGTCACTTGCAGGATCTGCACGCCGGCGCTCGCGTTCACGAACCAAAGCGTCAAGAAGGTGGTGCGTGTCGTCTCTCTCGCATGTTCTTCGCGCCGCGCTGGGCTCGTCTGGCCTGACCCTCTTGGTTCTCCTGTCGCTGTGCTCGCTCAGCACCACCGCGTCTACCACCAGACCGTGTGCACCATCGGAGCGGTCGAGCCGGGTCACAGTGAGTCGGTTTTGATGTGTCTCCTTGGCGAAATAGTGTGATGGTCGCCTAAATACCTCTCTCCTTCTGACATGCCCGCAGCCATCAAGGTCGTTCGCGCCGGTGACGACACCTTCGTCTGCCCAAAATGCGAGATCTTTGCCAATCGCGACCCGGTCAGCCTGCAGACGCACGCCAAGAACTGCAAGGCCGTCTACACGGGGCCGACCGAGCCCCCGGCGCCGCCCGCGGGCGAGGGTGGGTCCAGCAGCAGCAGCAAGAAGCGCTCGCGCAAGTCGATCTCGCGCGACTCGCTGCCGATCACGTTCGACGCCGACGGCAATCCCGTAATCCCGCCCGAGAGCACGAGCGTCATGCCGGCGTACAGCCGCCCGCCTGCGATCGACGGCACGCCGGGCGGCAAGATCTGGCAGTGCAACCGGTGCGACCCACCGCTGATGCTCAAGTCTGAAAGCGACCGAGCGATGCACTACCGGTGCGTCTTTCTCTGCCCAGCAGCCGTTTCCGCACTTGGCTCGTGCAAATGCAACATCTGATCCCTGCTGTCTATGACCTGTGCAGGAAGACGCATCAGATGGAGACGTCCATCACTGACCCGGCCGGGCAAGGTGCGTGCTGGGCTCGCAGCGCCTGTCTCGTTGCAGGACTGGTCGCGCTGACGCGGCGCCTTATCTGCAGTCCACATCATCCGGCGAAGCGACGACGGCTTCTTCCGTTGCCTGCGCTGCCCGGGTTACACGTCGCGAGACTCGGTCCTCGCGCGTACACACATCATCAAGAGCTGCCGCTACCCTTGGCCGGTCACGCCGGGCATGGTCGACCCCAACACGGTGGAGGTCCCATCGGCGGCGTCGTCGCCCCGCGAGACCAAGCGCAGGCGCAAGAGTCTGCTCGGCCCGTCCGGACTTGGCATGCCGCCGGGCGACAGCGAGGGCGCCATCGGCGGCAGTGAGGCGCAGATCGACCCCATGTCGTATGCAGTCGCCGGTCCCTCGACCTATGCGGCGTTCGGCACCCCGGTTGAGACCTACCCGCAAGCCTCCTTCGGCCATCACCAGCAGGCGGACTACGCCTCTGCGGCAGCCGCGCACGACCCCTACCATCAGGCCGCGTACCATACGGCATCCCACGCCGCCTACTCGCACGAGATCCCTTACAGCCTGCCGGAGGGCAACGCGGGCTACTCTGCTGCCCCCAGCGCCAGCTACGGCGGTGTCCCTCCGCCGCAGGGCTTCCCGCAGCCGGCGGCGGGTGGCTACCCTTACGCCGCCGAGGCCTATGCACCGGCGGCTCTGTCCACGGAGGGCCCGCAATTGCCACCCGCTGAGACCGGTACCGAATCGTACGGCCAGCCGCCAACGACCTTGGTCGACGCGCACCAGAGCGGCTTCGCCGGCCAGGACCAGCAGCTGGAGGCGGCACCCGACGGCCTGCAGGCCCTTCCGTCGCAAGAGCAGCTCGCCTTTGTTCAGCTCCTGCAGGAGAACCAGAGCCGCAATCAGACTCTGAGCGAGTGAGACGGGGGAGGACGGGCCGCAATGGGCCCAGTCGTGCGCAAGGGGGGGGGGGGGGCAGAGTTGCGAACATCCGATATTCCCCCTCGCTATGATGCTTCTCACTTTTGCTCCACATTCGCTCTCAGCCGGCGTCGTGGCGGAGCAAGTGCATGGTCATCATGAGTCGTTGGGCACATCCCCACAGGTGAAATATCGCTCCCTCATTCCTCTTACATCTCCTCTCGGCGCTCCCGCCTCTAGGCCATGAGGAAGCCCTGGGTGGCCAGCCTCGCCCTCTGCTCCAGCTCACTCTTCTGCGCCGCTTCCTTGCATAGGCGTCCATTTTCGAGCAGCTTATGGTGGGCGACGACGATGCGCTCGGCCCACTCGAGCACCTCGTCGCACAGGGATCGCCACGGAATGTGGTTGAGCTCGAGCCGGACGGGCGACGACACTGAGATGTTGGCGCTCTCGACAGCTCGCTGTGTCCTGGCCGTTGTACGTCTTGTAGGCGTCCTGGATGGAACTGAGCAACCTCTTCGCGGCCGTCTCCAGGTCTGCAATGTGTTGCTGCTCCTGCCAGTCGGCGGCTGCGACAGAAGGGCGGCGACAGAGCGCGAAGTAGAGACCGATGTGATCTCTGATGATGGAGGGCTGGTGGAGCTCGTGCATCATGAGGTGTTGCAGGTGCTGGAAGAAAAAGTTCGCGGGTGTCAGCATTACGGACGGGAAGCGTGGTGATGGAAGGGTCGAAAGCGCACGGTCCAACAAGACACACCCAAAGCCGCACCGCGTCGTCGATTCAGCTTCTGTAACTCAGCTGAAGCGGACTCGCGATCTTGAGCGACTCGCAGATGCGCCCCAGGATTGCGCGGTCCTCCGGGCTCGCCACGGAAGGATGCGATCCGGCGTGGGCGTCCGCGATGAGCTTGACCTGCCGGAAGCGCATTAACTCGAGCAGGGGAGGAATCTCCCGCATCAAGTCGATGGGGGGCGGACCAAAAGCCTGCGAGTCTAGTTGATGCGGAGGTGCCGCCCGCCTCTGCGTCGTTCTGGACGCCTTTGTCGCCGCCGGAGGCGCTTAAGGCTTTGAAGAGCCCTTTTGCTGACGAAGACTGCTCCTCGGACGGACGACCCTTTTTGGCTGGTCGGCGGTCGGCAGCGGCGGGCGTCGCCTGTTTGTGTCCTTCTGGTCGTGCGGGACCCTTCTCCTTCGGCCGCTTCTCCGTCGTCTCGGCCCGCTTTCGCTTCTTCTGCTCCTCACCATCCTTCCTCTTTGCCACCATTCCTGCCTTTTTCCTTCTTGGCCGTTGGCTCAGCCTTCGGCTTGGGGATTGGCCGAGGCGCGATGACGGGCTTGGCGTTCTCCGGGTCCGGCTCGCACGCGATCCTGTCGTCGTCGTCGTCCGACGGCAGATTGTAGATTTCGGCCCGGACGGGAAGAACACTCGCTGGTGCCGACTTGGGCTTTGGCTCGAGCGGTGCGACCGTAGTGGCGGCGCGCTCCTTGGGCGCGCGTGCGGGACCGGCCGTCGTGAGGATGAGCCAGATCGATTTGGGCCGGCCGCCAGAAGGCGCTAGCGGCGGTGTCTGTTGCGCAGGAGGTTCATCGGGCGAGCCTGGGATGGACTCATGATTCAGAGCCGCGGGACGCTGCAGCGAAGAGGACGACGCCTGATCGTCGTGCAGAGGGCGCAGCACATCTGAAGCAGAAGAGCGACGTGTCGGAGTTTGTTCGTCAGCGACGGGGCGAGCAACGCTTGGAAAACACTATAGCGCGGCCACGCACCTTTGCCGACAAACTCGTGATCGTCTGCCTTTGGCGTCTCGGAGTGGTCGAGGTTGGCCGCTCCGATTGAAGGGCGTGAGGTTGCCCGCTGGCCGTACTGGTGGTCGTCCTCTGCGAGCGCCCCTGCCGGCGGCGCTCCCGCATTCACACCTCCCCCTCCAGACGCGAGTGACGACCAAGGTGCCCGCGAGCGAGCCGATGCACTAAAGGGAGACGAGCTTCTGGCGAGGATCTCTTCAAAGGAGACGGGAGCTTCGAGCAAGGAGGGTCGGCCGATCGTGCTGGACGGCGCGAAGGTCGAGTGGTCGATGACAGGGGGTCCGACGAGGGTTCCTCCTATCGGCAGGTCGACTATGGGTCTTCCGCGATGGAGGCCGCAGTGCCGTCGCCGGCCCGGGCACGAGACTGTCGACAGGCATGCTGTTGATGCGGCTGCCGGGCCTGGAAGACTTGCTTTAGCGCGACGGGGTCGGCGGGATTGTCGGTGGTGGTGGGCCGAACGGGGCGGGACGGGATGGAAGGACAGGGGGCCAAAAGAGCGCGCGATGGCCCTCGTGGATCTGCGACTTCCTTCGCTGACGGCAGAGGGACTTCGAGCAGACGTCCGCGGCGTGCTATGACTAGCAGGAAGGGTAGATCAATGGCTTCTACTTAAGTCGGTGGGACGGACGAGGGGGATTTGCTTGGGAGGGATCAAGCGGCGGCCGCGCCATCTCCGACAACGTGCGGGCTTGTGCGCTTCGACTGCGCTCGTCAGCTTGTCAGGAAACTGGGCAAACCGCCATTTGGGGACCAACAGGGATCAATGGGTGCCTGTGGGGAGACTGAATTCCCGTAGGATAGCCTTCACCCTGTGGACACCCCATAGGTCAGGCTAGCCGCCGC